>VMBQ01001827.1:4213-161064 GCA_007657795.1 Dreissena rostriformis | reverse complement strand
GTTAAAGACATTAATGCACTCATTTGTTTGTGTTGTTTTAAGTGTGTCATTTATTGTTTTATCGTGAGGATTGCAACTAGGCGATGTACAAAAACCATAGAATGATCAAAGAGACGACAAAATAAAAGTTACATCCACAGGACAGGCTGATCAAAAGACCAGAGCTCTTACGTCATGGTCATTTTGATTATGTTTTACAGCTTTATGTTCACTTGTACATTTACTTATTTAAATCATTAAATATTTTTTTACTGAAAATACGATAATACTTGGTATAGTCTACAATAATTCAAATAATAATGGAAACAAATTGATTTTGTTTAACTATTTATTCCAAGTAAGAATATAAATCAGTAAAGGTCGATTTGCTGAAGTAGATACTAATTGACTCTGAACGAAACGGTATATTTTAATTTGTTCCTTGTCAGTTTAAAAATAATGTTTACATTTATATTTGTTTCTATGACTGTTTTTATTCTCATTTTGGCTATCTATGTACATTTCACTTTATTCACTCAACGTTTTGCCAATAATTGCACAACAACTTACGTCCACCGAAAACATGATAATTTTATCAATAGCAAGTTATATTATATTAAGAACATGAATTGAATGAATTGTGGTTTCCATTATCCGTAAAACAAACTGTTTTTGAACTTTGGGGCTATGCGACACAAATGTACAGTTTAATAAACATGCCCAATGAAGTGGTTGACCTAAGTCCACTTGAAAACAGTACAAAGATGAGCCTCGTTCTTTAAAAACGGGGTTAAATGCATGTGCGCAAAGTGTCGTCCCAGATTAGCCAGTGCAGTACCCACAGGCAAATCAGGGACGACACTTTCCGCCTTAACAGGAATTCGCTGAGAAATTACTTTTTTAAACGAAAAATTTCACAAAAGCAGAAAGTGTCGTCCCTGAAAAGCCTGTGCGGACTACACAGGCTGACCTGGGACGACTTTTACGCGCACATGCATTAAGCCCCGTTTTTTCAGAGCGAAACTCATATCGAACAACAATAATGCCATCAGACCTGGAACACAGATGACATGGGAACTTCCGGTCACCCTGGTCGACACAGCGTGTGTACTTCAGATGTTTGTCCCTATAGTAACGGTAGGCAAAGACCTTGCCGCACCTTTCACACTGAAATCCCTCGCCGGTGGATACTGCACAGAGAAATCATAATTATCTTTATGCAAGCGTGTGGGATCATATATTGATCGCACTTATGAACGCCTTGGAAGACAATTAATTTCTAAGACACATCGTTTGTTTACTGAATGTTAATAAAATATCAACATTCGGGCCTGCATTTTAAATGTGTAACATTAAGAGTGATAGTTTAGTCGTAACCTAATTAATAAAAGTTGTTAATAAAGATGTTAATTTAAAATCATAACACTACTTTTGTCTGTATTTTGAGACGTAAATGAAAATCTATCAGTTATGTCGATGAATATGTAACATGATGTAACGTTATACTACCGGTAGATGGTTTGACATAGTAAGAATTGATTTTACTGAAATACATATTTCTTTTCTAATGATATTTTTTTTAGTATAAAATACAAGCGACCGGATAAATGTTCCGTATTAAATGTTCAGAGTGTGAAATAGATGTCTTTTTTTGCAGGTGCAAATAACGACCGTCTTTTTACTTCGTTGATTAATTTTAAATTGACATAAACGCTGATCAATCACACAATCATGAAATCTTCAAATGAATGTGGAAACTCGTTTTCTATAATTTGTTTACAATTTATTCTCTTCAATCAATTATAAAGACATGTATGTCACTTGCTGTCATCAACAATCTTTTTTTTGGATACAAAATCAGAGATTTACTTCGTCTAATTGTGTTGGTAGCCTTTACATCAAAACAAGCTTAGCTGCATGACGCTTGTATTTATGATTCGGTTTTAAATATTATAATCTATTTTATTCTCATTGCGGTTGCAGCACTAGAAGAGGTTTAAGGCATAACTACAAGGTATTTGATTCACGCTCTGGTAAAACTTGGCTTACTGCACGTGCGTAAAGAATCGTTCCAGAGATTAGCCTGTGCCGGTCGCACTAATCAAAGACGACACTTTCCTTCATAGCTGGAATTTCGCTAAGAAGAGACTTGCTTTAAACGATAAAGATCACAAAAGAGGAAATTGTCGTCCCCGCATAGCCTGTGCAGACTGCATAGGCTATTCTCTGATATTGCAGTAAAATATGTATTTGAGTAAAATCTAATGTATTCGTCTGAAACGACAGTTTTAAGTACATGTATTAAACCCCGTTTTTTTCAGAGCAAGGCAAATAACTATATGCAATGATAACAAGAAATCCAATACGACTTAAAGAATGTGGAAACGTCTTCAGCATATGGTAGATTATCACCTATCCCATGAGTTATAATGTTTTTATATTCATTTCTTAGACAGCCTTTGTGAAGGCTTGAGACGATATCTGTTTGATGACCATGTGAGATCGTCTTTCCGATAAGTCCATTTCATGAATATCACATTCGGCGTTAAATAGTGAAAGAAGTCATTATTACCGTATGCCGAGGACATTTGGCAAGCAACACATAAACATTTCGCGAGACGAANAAATAGTATAATCTATTTTATTCTCATTGCGGTTGCAGCACTAGAAGAGGTTTAAGGCATAACTACAAGGTATTTGATTCACGCTCTGGTAAAACTTGGCTTACTGCACGTGCGTAAAGAATCGTTCCAGAGATTAGCCTTTGCCGGTCGCACTAATCAAAGACGACACTTTCCTTCATAGCTGGAATTTCGCTAAGAAGAGACTTGCTTTAAACGATAAAGATCACAAAAGAGGAAATTGTCGTCCCCGCTTAGCCTGTGCAGACTGCATAGGCTATTCTCTGATATTGCAGAAAAATATGTATTTGAGTAAAATCTAATGTATTCGTCTGAAACGACAGTTTAAGGACATGTATTAAACCCCGTTTTTTTCAGAGCAAGGCAAATAACTATATGCAATGATCATTATTTCCGTATGCCGAGGACATTTGGCAAGGGACACATAAACATTTCGCGAGACGAAAGCAAACGCTTCTCGTGCACATAAAACGCTTTAATTGCTTAAAATACCTTACAGATTTGTGCAGATTGTCGCGTAGGAATATTTCTTTACCAGATGCACACTAATTCAACACGTGGTGACCTACATTGTATCACAACAAGAGCGTTTCAATTTGCTTTAATAGGATTTAATTATTAATTAGTTTGAATAATTTAACAGTTTTGAAACAAAGGATGATCAATTTTGTAAATTGTTTTAACATTGTGTAATTCTTAGTGAACTAGCATTTTATGAAATGGGTTTTCTTATGATTTTTGGTGAGTTTTTATTAAGAGGTTGGATATCGTTTATGTTACTATAGCCAAGATTTTTTTTCCATACCATTCACGTGTTCGTTATCTTAAACATGCAAGAGTAATTGGGTTGAATCATTCAGACATTCTTATAAAAGCATGTTGGTTATAAAATGATACATAAAAAAACGATTTAAAAAGGTAGATACAACGATATAAACATATCCCACCGGTTTTACCGTCATTGTTGTCTGCATCTTTGTCCTTTACCTCATCCTCGGCGGATGTCATGGTGACGGGTATGCCCATAAACTGCAGGTAACTGTCCCCGTACCACACCAGAATTTCGGTTCCCGGATGAACGTCTCGGCACACCTTCAACATAAATGTATGAGCCGCGCTCTTGGAAAACAAGGTTCAATGCATGTGTGGAAATTGTCGTCCCAGATTAGAGCCGCGCTCTGGGAAAAAAAGGTTAAATGCTTGTACGTTAAGAACCGTCCCAGATTATCCCGGGCAGTTCGCACAGTTCCCATGTTTATCCTTTCGGTATTAACACGGCGTGAACATGAAATGATATAAACACTTTCAAGTACAAATAAAATAATTGCAGCTGTAACTTTGGGCTTTATTTCTTATATAAAAATAACTAAATTCTCGTTACATTATTGAATAAAAAGTTCACAATGTGTATGTTGGTGCATTGGAACATTGTGTCATACTCAAGAAATACGTGAGGAAGTTAAGGACTACATCAATTATATATGGAGCGTCGTGAGAAAACCGGGCAAGATGCTTGTGCGTAAAGTGTCATCCCAGATTAGCCTGTGCAGTCCGCACAGGCTAATCAGGGACGACACTTTCCGCCTAAACTGGATTTTCGCTAAGCAGAGACATCATTTAAATAATAAATACCATAAAAGCGGAAATTGTCGTCCCTGATTAGCCTGTTCGGACTGCACAGGCTTATCTGGGATGACAATTTATGCACATGCATTATGCCCAGTTTTCTCAGAACACGACACATATATGCAAAATGTATAAATCCTTCACATATATTATGTCCTTTTTTAAAAAATTATTTCCGAAGATGACTTATTTCTTTATATGAATATAGAGTATTTGTACAACAATTACTATTCTGGCACGATCAATCAGAATTTCAGGATATTTACGATTAGGGACTTTTAAAGCCAAACACAGGTCAATGTTATAAAAGAACCACAAGGCGGTAAACAATAAGTGAGTCCATTGATTTATACATCCCATACGTTTAATGCTGAATGTGTCTACCGTGATAAACATTAAGGCGATTACAGATAAATTGCGAACCTCGTAAAATATCTGATTTCCCTCCTGCACAACCACTAGGTTTTGTTCCCCGACGTGACGAGCACAGTTGACGTACGACATCCAGTTCCCGATGGATCCACGCCCGTCCACGAAATGACTCAGCTTGCCGTCTTTAAAGATCTTTAAATGTAGGAACAATAGTCACTTTTTGGTATAATTTAATCGTAACCGATTCTACAAATTATACTTTAATTAGTTTTAACTAAGATCGTGTAATCAATGCAATGTAGGCACATGTATACTATCCCATTTTTAGTTTAAACCTATTTATTTAAGCTCGATTGCATANTAAAGTCTGTCAGTGTGAACGTATAGTGAACGTTAAAGTCTGTCAGTGTGAACGTATAGTGAACGTTACAGTCTGTCAGTGTGAACGTATAGTGAACGTTAAAGTCTGTCAGTGTGAACGTTTAGTGAACGTTACAGTCTGTCAGTGTGAACGTATAGTGAACGTTAAAGTCTGTCAGTGTGAACGTTTAGTGAACGTTACAGTCTGTCAGTGTGAACGTATAGTGAACGTTAAAGTCGGTCAGTGTGAACGTATAGTGAACGTTACAGTCTTTCAGTGCTTAATGTCATTTTCCCAATCAAGGAAACTTCTAGGGCCTCATTCACCACTGACTTATGTTGGCCACCAAAAGTTTTAGTTTTTTTAAACCATAATTTATCAATTTAGGATTTTTATGTACCCCAGTCTATACTGGGAGTAATATTGTTTTTGCCCGTCTGTTGGTTTGTTTGCGTCAATCTTTAACATTGGTCATAACTTTAGCAATATTGAAGATAGCAACTTGATACTTGTCATGCATGTGTATCTTATAGAGCTGCACATTTTGAGTGGTGAAAAGACAAGGTCATCCTTCAAGGTCAAAGGTCAAATATATGGGGGGACATAGTGTTTCACAAACACATCTTGTTTATGAGTGCAATTTGGGATTTTTTTCCTGATTGGGAAAGTGACATTTACCAGTACTTATAAAGAAGTGAAACAAATCGCAGGTTTAGAACAGCATAATAGTAATATTGTTCAACTGTAAAGAGTTAACATGCATACAAGTTTTCATTCAGATGAGACTGCTGCTAAAGCAAATAGCAAATTCAAATAATTGTGTTACAAGAATTTCTGTGACGTGTTTGCATCAAATGTATTTCTTTTGGTAACATTTTACGAATTTTACTTAACAAAGTCAACTTGCATGAAATTGAATGTCAAAATCTTGTGAAACATTCGTACAAATACCACAACACACTGTTTAGCAGTGATAAGGGGTGTGCGTTGAAGATCTAAGGCTATTTGATTGATAGCGGGCTTATCAGTTTCTTTGATTGACAGCCTGCGTGTTATCAATTTGTCATATTTGTGACAACATCAAGGGAACCTCTGGCTCAAAACTTTTTTAAGCCTCATTTACTTTAGAACATCGAAATTCTTCATATTTAAGCTGTTTCATATGGACAAATATGTAGCCAAATGGATCTTTCTTTAGCCAAATTTGCAAGTTTGTATTAATTGACTTATTTGTGGAATGACAGAGTAAGTCATGAATACCTTAGGTTGACCATATCATGAAAACCTGCTGTTGTTTGCTAGACAATGATGATGGGGGACATGATGACGAGGAAGAGGAAGTTGCTGGGGCTGAAGATGATGATGATGATGACGACGATGATGATGATGGTGAAGAAGACGTTGATGATGAGGAGGAAGACGAGGGATCCAATATGCAGTTGTTAAACCAGTCAGTGGACCTCGAGGTATTGGGTGTTTTTTCTTTAGTTAATTGTTGGGGGCATTTATGACTGTTTTACACTCAGAACTATTCTGTATTGTTATTTTTTTCTGCACAGAATCATCCTTTACAGGGGGTGTATTGGAGTCACTCTGTATGTCTGAACAAAACGTACAAGCATCTTGCTTTTTAAAATCCCGAAATTTAATCAACATTTAAGGGCACGTCGGTTAAGACAGACTGTTTTATAGCTCTAAATTAAACACACAAAAAACACTTGATAGGAATTTACCAAAGAACTCAAAATCATGTATTAGTATAATGACATAAAAATCTAAAAAAATAGTTTTATCCAGGGTTGTTTTAGTCCACTGCTGCTCTAGATCTTTTCTAAGGCCAGTGTTGTTGTGTTTTTTTTTGGCCGAATCTCTTGGGAAGCAGACAACTACAACGAGCGAGGCCTGGTATTGTATGACCTATATTACGGGTAGTGTTAGGGTAAGGGTTGGGGTTAGAGTTAGCTTTAGTGTTAATGCTAACCCTAGCCCAAACACTAACCCCAACCCTTACCCTAATACTCACCTAACCCTAACCCTAACCATCTTACCCTTCTATAGGTCATAACAATACCAGGCCTCGCTCGTTGTTGTTGCCCCTTTCCCGAATCTCTTACCCATTCCCAAGATATATCATTTTCCCGACAACTACAACGAGCGAGGCCTGGTATTGTATGACCTATATTACGGTTAGGGTAAGAGTTGGGGTTAGAGTTAGCTTTAGTGTTAATGCTAACCCTAGCCCTAACACTAACCCCAACCCTTACCCTAACACTCACCTAACCCTAACCCTAACCATCTTACCCTTCTATAGGTCATAACAATACCAGGCCTCGATCGTTGTTGTTGCCCCTTTCCCGAATCTCTTACCCATTCCCAAGATATATAATTTTCCCGAATGACTGCCTTAAATTACCAATTAAAGGTTTTCGAAAAACAACAGGAAGTTTCCCAATCCAAAGGGTCCTCACCCCTTTCCCAAAATGGTTAGAGAAAGAAACACTACAAGGCTCAACATGATCAAGTTTACTAAGCAGTGTTTTATTTAACCATTTTTGGAATGGGGCCGGGCCCCTTTGGATAGGGAAAAATTGCGGCGTTTTGACTTAAATTGAGAAATTAGTGTTGTTGTTGTTTTGCTAACAAATGCATCAAAATTAGGAATTAGAGTGTTTTCAATATTATATTTACTAAGATTCAACGTATAGAGCTGGATGGGAGAAGAACTTCATGTTTGTGCTGGGATATTTTTCGTTTTTTTTGTTGGAAACCATCAATTGGGAGTTGTTATGTGCCTTTTGGGAAAAATATATATGTTTTTCCATTGGGAATTGGGCCGTTTACCGGCCCCGAATTTGAACGAACAAAAACATTGCTCAGATATGTTTGTGTTTGCAGGATGAAGACGATTATGAAGATTCCATTGCAGATGGTGTAGAGGATAATGAGGAAGCAGGAGAGGAGGAGGATGATGACGATGGTGAGTCACCTGAGCTTCCCCTGGTACAAAATGTTCTAGTCATGGCTCTGTATTATTTTGTTGTGTTTTTAATCGCTCACAAAATCATTTATATAATGGCATAGAACTGAAACATGATAACTGTGTAAAGTTTGCAAAAATGTTGGCCCATGAGAATCNTGTTGATAAACGTTCAGCTTCCCATGACAAGTTGTCCGATAAATTGCTCTTGAATAATGTAGGCAACGTACCATTTCACAAATTGTGATGCATGTCCCAGAAGGGTAAGTTCAATAACAGTAAACGGACAATAAGAAGAAACAATGTGTCAGTTTATGCGACTAAACTATCGCTTAAGTGTACCTATAAATCTATAATTCAGAAAACCCTCTTTAAACATGACATGGTATTCGGATATTTTGAAGAACTTAATGACGATACAAAGATCAAAATAAAATAGAATCAAATATTAAAGACAATTTTTAGTAGTATCTTAAACACACACGTTGACATCTGTTTAATGGTCACACAAAATTCTCATGCGACAATAAAAGGCTTTCTATTCGTACATTTGTAAGGTTTAAAAAGGATAATTCAATTATTTAAAATGATAATATTTCATGTAATCCATCCAATCCAAAGATTTCCACTCATATATCAGTCCCATTTCTTCAAAAGCATTATCGTATAGTTGATGGGCATTGACGATCAGTAGGAGTAATACAAACTGTGCTGGTAGAATAGTATTTTATAATAAATATAATTAAACCAACGTACTCCTTTAACATTTGTATAAAGAGCTGTCTATATTTTTACGCGAAATTAAATCGTTCACATGCGAGTTTTTGACTGACATGGTACACGATAATACATTAATGGCTTTTAACAATTAATCCGAAAGAAGAAATTATTAGATGCATGGCTTCCCGAGTAATACTTTGTATCAGAGATAAATATACATATATTCAAGTCAAATGAAAAAAAATTGGTATTCGTAATGTTCTCGTTAATTTTCAGTGTTTAATACCCGTTACAATNAAAAAAAAAACGGAAAATTATATAATTTAAAAAAATGCTTCTGCTCTGGGGATCGATCGCAGGACCTCAAGAAGCAAAAGCGAACTCGCTACACACCACGCAGACCTACGTCGAATATGTCTGGAATACATGTTTTTGCTAAATTATTGATGAAAAACGTTATAAATTATTTACAATCTTTACGATTTTGATGGATGATTATCAATACACGAATTTAATTCTTGATATTTTTCGTTGTTATTAGTGTTGGTTTGCTTGTTTGAATATAATGTATGCTCTTTTTTGATGCCATTTGCTTTATGGATTGCGTGGGTCTTTTCAATACTCATTTTTGCTAAGGTATAACATTATAGACATACAAGCGGAGCACTTTTCTTTGGTCGATCACAGCTATGTCGCTTTTTAAACACACTCGGTGTTTTCGTTTCCGATTAGTCCAAAACACATTGATCAGATGTTCGTGTGATTTTCCGAACCAACGAACCAAACATCGCAACGTAAAATAATGTAGTACAATAAAATACGCTCGTAGTGTCCACTTTGCCCCGCAGTCTATATTTGTACACCAAAGATATTTTTAACACTTTGGTCACGCCTACATATTTTACGGCAAGGACAGTTAATATTTCGTAAAACAGTTAATAATACAACATGACAATTTTAGACTGCGCTTGTTTGCATCTAGGGAGAAGTTGAGTTCGGATTAAAGGCCATTTTGGATATTGTTTGAAAACCCTTTAGAAATATTATAAATTAGTACTTATAGTTAACCATTGCGAATTAGAAAAAAAAACACAAAAACACTCATTAGTGACAATAAATTTTTTATTCCGTGAGTTGTTGATTTTGTTTTCAAATACGATGCAGACTATCTTAAAAGGGCATGTCATGGGACGCATGACATCTGCAAAGCACAACGAACTCTTTTGTTGAATTAAATTAAATTCTCCTTAAACAACAAACTATCTCTCATCAAAGATATTTTTATCTGCATGTGTAAATTAATTATGACTTTCATTTTTTTTCTCACATTGTATCGCTCCAGCTTCTAAAGCGTGGTTAGTTCGTTATAGTTTACTTTCATCTTTTGTTGATAAACGTTTAGCTTCCCATGACAAGTTGTCCGATAAATTGCTCTTGAATAATGTAGGCAACGTACCATTTCACAAATTGTGATGCATGTCCCAGAAGGGTAAGTTCAATAACAGTAAACGGACAATAAGAAGAAACAATGTGTCTGTTTATGCGACTTAACTATCGCTTAAGTGTACCTATAAATCTATAATTCAGAAAACCCTCTTTAAACATGACAGTAACGCCTTTGGCTTGGTGGTTAATATTGAGAATCAGTGAGCCACATAATTGTACAATGATGGCTTACATGGATATGTCGGCGATAATAGATTCACAAATAAAATATTTAAAAGCATATGAATATCGAAGGACTGCTGAGTTAAACATGTCCGATTGAAATGGCTTATGAATTTCACGGTACTGCGCGTTATAAGTCAACAATTCTGTTATTTGCGTTGCATATGAACACTTGAGGCACAGATCACAGACACAAACGAAGATGAAATGTCTCGCAATAACGTCAAATGTTTAATATGCAATAAAATATCAGTTCAAAGAGTTCAATTGAACATCTCGAGAAACATCGCAAACATTATACAGGTCCAACAATGAACCAGAACCGATAAATTACAGACTCCTTCTTTTTGTTTCAATTTATTTTTTACTTGATTATTTTTGTAATGTTTCTTCAGGGTCATTCGTCCCTATGTCCCTTGTTTTGGAGGAAATAACCTCGATATGTCCCTCAAGACCTTCCATGCACTTAGATTATGTCACTTCTATTTGTAACAACAAATAACTAATTAGTATGTCAATAGTGAATTATCCAAGATATACAGTCTCAAAGATAAGTTTAATACCATTAATTAACGAATCCTCATACAGATGTAGTTGATCTTAGTCAATGTATATTAAATAATTGCATTTATGATGCTGTCGAATAGACTGTAATTTTGTGTTGGCAGTTAGTGACCTGCCTTCAATTAATGTCACTACAATGGGAATGAGAAGTCATGCCTTAGTTATTGAACTCGTGTTTCACAATCAACAAAGGGTCACATCTATAGTATCCAGTACTAACACTAAACATTTATGAAAAAAATCTAAATTAATTGACAATGCTTAGTTAAAAGGAATTGAGTACCTTGTTGGTAAGATACTCTGTTGCTTCTTGATAACACTTAAACCAATGAGTGTTTACGTATTCACTTAATTAACTTATTATGTGAAATATTTTGTTTAGTATTTCATTTGTGTGGTCGTCGTTATGTATATTTTTTCAGTATGTTGCCAAAGGTATGTTTTTGTGAATTCTGCCAAGAAACTGAAACTGTTATGTGATATATTGTTAAATTATTCATACAAGAAATCCGTTAATTCTGCAGTGAAAAAGAGCTGGTCACACGTGTAACCTGTGAATAGGAGTAATGTTAGTAGGAAAGGTAAGGGAAGTGTCGCGAATAGCGATCACGTCTGTTAAGAAACACTGTCAATTATTATAAAATATAAACACTGATTTGACTGTTTAACTTTAACGGTGACCAATGCTTTAACGGGACCAATACTTTAACGGTGACCAATACGAAATTCATACGTAATTCGTGTATTTCGAGAGTTGTATGAATTTAAGAACCGTTCTTTGTTAGTCAACGTCATTATCAACGGTGCACTGTCTTATACATAAACTTCGATAAATTGTTGATAATTTTTTTTTCATATGTATTAAAGGTTTATGCGATAATATTAATATTGTTATAATGCAATTGTGATAATACAATTAAGAAACAAAAATAAAGTGAAACAAAAGTTGAAACAGTTTATTTTTATGAATAAAGAATAAAAAATTTAATGCGATGGAGAAAAAGAAAATAATACAAAACTCTGCAACATTGAAATTGTCCCGCGAACCGGAAACGACATCAGTGTTAAATTTAAAATAGTGCGTGTGTTTAGTTCATGTTAAACGGAGAACGTCATTCTAACAAGATGGCAAACATACCTTACATAAAAGGAGTAAGAACAATATTCCGCAATGTATTAACAGAGGAAATACGCATCGCTGAAAGTCGAAAGGAAAAAACATACGTGACATCTTTAGAAAAAGAAATAGATAATACGTCAAAAGGTTTTGAAAAAATAAAGACATATATTTCAAAAATTGAAACACAAAGTGAAATTTAGCTATGGCTGTCACAGACAGTGATACGGACGGTGAACTTACTGAGATTATAGTTGAAGAAGATTAAAAGCTTCCAACAGAAGCTATGGATTATTATTTGGAGTTGAAACAACATAAAGATTTTTTTTTACATCAACGAGAAATATCAGTTTCTGTGAAGAGTGAACAAGCTTAAAATTCAACTACTGTGCAATTGATCGAATTGCAAAAACATATGCAACATCTTATGGAACTCCAAGTGAAACAACATGAGAACATTGAACCAAAAGGAAAAAACAAGGTTTCATCAGTAAGTTTACCTAAGATAGATATGATTACATTAAGTGGGGATAAAACTAAATGGTAAGAGTTTTGGGACTCTTTCAAAAATGCAGTCCATGATAATAAAGTGATATCCAATGTTGATAAATATAACTACCTAAAAAGTAAACTAGTTGGTGGGACTAGAAGGTCGCTTGAAACACAATCTTTATCAAATGAAAATTATCCAATAGCAATTGATGTTTTGAACAAACGATATGGAAATACTCAAGAAATAATTGATCTTCATTATAACCAATTGATCAGTTTAAAACCATCTACACATGAAATCACTAGTTTGAAGTTTCTATTTGATAAAGTGGAAGAACATTTACGAAGTTTGGATGTATTGAAACAAGACGTTACTCAAGAAGTGTTTGTGTCCATCATAAGATCGAAGATACCCGAAGACGTATTGATTCAATTATAGATGATGAACGGCGTTCAAAACAAGTGGTTCGTGAAAAATCTTACTGATCGTTTACGTGATTATATTTTTGTACGTGAACGAATAACGACAGATTATAAAAGTAATAATAACACATCAAAGCAATCTTCATCTGGTTTGAATCCAAGTTCAATAACACGAAAGGATGATCGTGTTCATAAAAATACAACACAAGTGCTTGCAGCTACTAGTGATAAAACAATGAATTTTACAGGAAAAAAGAGAAAATGAAACTGTCGATATTATCAGAAAAAACATTGGAGTGATAAATGTGATCAATATAAAACTATAACCGAGAGAAAGAATCGAATAAAAGGAAGTTGTTTCAAATGCTTAAAAGAAAGCCATTCATTTAAGGAGTGTAAAACAAATAGACAATGCGTCTAATGTGGAGAACTGAACGTTCACCATCGCAGTTTGTGCCCCAGGAAATTTGATATTAAAAGAACATTAGCACACTCATCTAATGAAGTTGAAGAAATAAATGTTACAGAAAAACATGAGAGTGGTCTTCTTTCAAGTAATGAAACCGCTCTCATGCAAACAGCAAAACCATACGTCAACAATCCTGTAACTTTGGAATATGCCAATGTGAGAATTCTATTTGATACTGGATCATATCGAAGTTATATCAGTGAAGATTTGTCGAACAAATGTTGTCTTCAAGAAGAAGGTAAAACAGACATTCTTCTGATAACTTTTGGAGCTAAGAGAGCTCAAAAAGTGACAACCAAGTATGCAAAATTGGAACTACAGCTTAAAGGTGGTAAAAAAAATGACCATATACGTAAATATTGTTCCTATTATAAGTGGTGCGCTACAAAGGCGTCCAATAAAAGACATTTTGTCAGAAAAATTTCAGGATATACTGAGCAGTGTTGATTTAGCAGATATTCTTCCAAATGAAACTGAAGATTCACCAATTGATATTCTTATAGGAAATGACTACTATTTAGATATAGTATTAGGAGAGAAAATTGAAATAAAGCCTGATCTTTATTTGTTAACTTCCAAATTAAGCTGGATGTTAAGTGGAAGAACCGAGAATACAGAAAATCAAGATGAAGAACAAATATGCTTATACTTACATATGGTCCAGTTCTAACCAAGTCGTGCGTTTTCTCAGCGGCTGATCAATCACTTCCATAAAGGAGATTGAAGATTTTTGGACAATAGAATCAATAGGTATTACTGATAAACAAACGGATCCAGATGACATTATTGCCATGAACAAGTTTAATGAAACAGTCCGATTTAAAGACATAAAATATGAGGTAGTTTGGCCATGGAAACAAGATGACCCAGAAATACCTGAAAATCGTGAATTGGCAATGTGAAGGTTGAAAACACATATAAATCGAATGAAAAACAAGCCTGAATTGTTTAAGAAGTATGACAGCGTGACCAGTGAACAATTGAATAAAGGTGTAATTGAGAAAGTAGATCGAGATAATTCTGATGGATTAATACATTATATACCCCACCATGCCGTTATTACACCCCAAAAAACCACGACAAAACTTCGAGTGGTATATGATGCGTCAGCCAAAACAAAACGGGAAACCAACAGTCTAAATGACTGCTTATACAAGTCGGAATACAAGAGAATCAAAGAGATTTTTAATGGCTTAAAAATATAGAAGACCCAACTACAGATAGACACAATTTTCAAGAGTAAAGGTTTAATAAAATCCCATTTGGGATAATGTCAAGTCCTTTCCTGCTTGGAGCTACCATTAACAAACACTTAGAATCATACAATTCTGATTTGGCAAACAAGATCAGGGATGATATATATGTAGACAATATGGTATCAGGAACAAATGACATCGAGAGTGCTAAAACAGCTAAACAATTGCTCGAGAAGTCGGTGAATGGTTTTATATTACAGATCGAATTGATACATATGTCGTAAAAGTTTTAGGTCATGAATGGAATGTTAAAGAAGATACTCTGGCATTGAACACAAGATATAGTTCTTAATGATACTACAGTAACAAAACGTCTACTTTTGAAAAAAGTTGCATCTATTTTTGATCCCATGGGATTAATGTGTCCAATTCTACCACGCAGTAAAGTCTTCATTCAGAAATTGTGGCGAAAAGGTATCCAATGAGACGAACCGTTAAACGAATCTGATAAATAAAATTGGGCAACAATTGAAAGAGACATGGATCAAATCACAATGCACCATGTTCCAAGATGTATAGTAGATACGAACTGTAAATGTCTACACTCAGACTAATGTGTCTTGTGATGCGTCACAAAATGCGTACCCTGCTGTAATTTACTAACAGCAAAGAACTGAATTTGACACTCGAACAAATTTGGTGTTTGCAAAAAGTCGATTGGCACCGGTTAAAAAACTTTCTATTCCAAGATTAGAACTGTTGGCTGTAGTTATTGGAGTGAGATGTTTGAACTATGTGAAGGAGCAAATATAAAGGCCAATATGCCATTCATATCTTTGGACGGATTCACAATTCGTTATACACTGGATAAACTCGAATAAAAAGCTTTCAGTTTTTGTGAAGAATAGAGTTGACGAAACCAAACAAACCTAAGAGATAAAAATAATGTATGTTTCTACCGAAGATAACCCTGCCGATGTGTCATCGCGTGGCACATCTACATCGCACATTGGCAAACATGAATTTTGGTGGCACGGACCATCGTGGATAAACAATCCAGAAAAGACGTGGCTAAAATCTAAAACAACTAATAGACAATAAAACAAAGAACATCATTGACGCTGAAATTGTAGAAAAACCTTCGATCGAAGAATCAGTGTTAATCCAGTTACAAAAGAACAATACACCGGAAATAGACCAAACCTCACCCATCTGTAGCCCTCTTGGTATCCATGTTAACCGGTTTTCGTTAATAACCAAGTTACTAAGAGTAACTGTTTTATCAATAAGGTTTATAAGAAAACTACAAAAAAGGGTTTGCAACACAAGCCATATCACAGCGGATGGAATCAGCTCATGTGAAAAAATGTGGATACAACATGTACAAATAAATTGCTTAAGTGATGTGTTTGAAGCCATAAAATTAAACAAAAAGAACAATTTACAACAACCACTTGGCTTATANATATGTGGCGTGTTCTGAGAAAACTGGGCAAAATGCTTGTGCGTAAATTGTCATCCCAGATTAGCCTGTGCAGTCCGCACAGGCTAATCAGGGTCGACAATTTCAGCTTTTTTGGAATTTTTCTTTTAAATGATGTCCATTCTTAGCGAAAATCCAGTTTAGGCGGAAAGTGTCGTCCCGGATTTGCCTGTGCGGACTGCCATGGCTAATCTGGGATGACACTTTACGCACAAGCATTTTGCCCAGTTTTCTCAGAACACGCCACATTTAGGACCACTCTATATAAAAAAATACATATGACGAAAACAAAGTGTGGATTTGTTTATTCACATGTCTTGTTACACGTGCAATTCACCTCGAACTAGTATGTGACATGGCTTCATCGGAATGTCTCCTATGTTTTAGAAGTTGTGTTGCACAAAGAGGAACACCTTGTGATATAATAAGCGACAACGCCATGCAATTTCGAACAGGCAGTAATGTTTTAAAACTTGTTTGGAAACAAATATATGAAAGTAACGATGTACACAGTTATATTTCAAATGCTGGAATACGTTGGAAATTTAACGTCGAACTTTCTCTGTGGATGGGAGGTTTCTACGAAATACTTGTGTGTTTAGTTAAAAGGTAAATTAGAACAACAATTGGGAGAAAGTTGCTAACAATTATACAGATGCAAACGCTATTAAAGGAAATTGAATCAATAATTAACGCAATACCTCTTGTTTATGTTGGTGACGATGTTAATTCAAACATTCCATTGACACCATCGCATTGTTTAACACTAAATCCTAAAACAGGTATACCAGTAACAGACGTCTCAGATGACGCTTAATATAAAGCAGTTGAAAGCACAGCAGATAAAGTTCTTCAATTGTGGAAAAAAAGAAAAAAACTTTTAGATACATTTTGGTTAATTTGGCGAAATGAATATATAACTAGTCTACGAGAAAGATATCAATCAAATCTGAAAACTGGAAGAGTACAATCTTCGTTTATACCAAATGTAGGCGATGTAATTTAAATTAAAGACGACACAACGAGAGAAAGTTGGAAGGTTGGGAAAAAATACTGAATTGTACCACAGTTCAGATAAACAAATACGTTCGGCAAAAGTCATTACGTCAACAGGTAGAGAATTTAAACGTCCACCTAATTTATTTATATCCTTTTGAAATGTCAAGACAAGATAATGATAGTGACGTTAAACAATATAACATCCCTGAGATTTAACAGCCCAAATTCAGAAAAACCAGAGACTCTGCTCAGAACGCTAAGATTAAAATCAAGGAATTATTTGAGAATGACGTGTGTTAAATAGTTAACAATTACAAGACATTATCAATTGTATATAGTACACTTTACGTCGAAACTTTATTTGCGAAGTATATTCAACACATTGTGAAATGAAACTGTTGCTTGTTTAACCCTAAATTCCACGTGCAACGGTGTAATTAAATATATATAAAGAAATCCACGTGCAACAGTGAAATTATGTTTCTACGTGTTCAATATTGAAACGTATTTTAACGGTTACTTGTTTTGCATTAAATTCCTCGTGTAACGGTTTCCCTTATAAAATGAAATAAATGTGGAACGGTGACAATTGGATATATATATATGTGTTCAGTGTTTCTTATGTAAAAAATAAATGGAAGTGTAATTTATGTGGATTAAGTTTAAAAAAAATTTTCGTTTGTGATACGTGTGAAAGGGAATATAATTACAAAGAGCTTATTGAGGCACATTTAAGATAGACATATTAACGGCAAACACTACAAGTGTGCAATTTCGAACTGTGACACGAATTTCATTAGAAAAAAATATGTGTTTGCCCACTTGACAAAAATTCATAAATTAACTGAATAAAATGCAAAGGCTATGATGAACAATATACAACTAACATCAAACAGTCGAATGGAATTGGAAAACATGAGTGATGACACATGGGGCTGGGACGGTGTTGGGATAGTATAATATAGTGTTTTTTGACCAAAAATGTCCAAAACCAAAAATAAATATAATAATAGTAACAAGGGATTCAACTCAAACATTTATATTTTCCGACTGCCATTAAACAGAGAACGTTTGCATTGCCATAACATAATAAAAATCAACAACTTTGGTATGTAGACGTAGCTAAGACATAGCTCTATCTAAAAACAATAGCAACTTTTAGCACAAGGCATTGGAAATCCTTTTTTGAAGAACTTAAACACTCAAAAATTGTCTCTATTTTTTACTCGGCCGAGAAGTCGCAACATGGCGAACACCGACATTACCGAAGTAAACACGTGTCTAGAGCACATGTTTACACACTGTTCCACCTTGCACTATGAGAAAAACACATAACAAAGGAAATAACTTGATTTCCACCTGTCGAACGTCTCAGATTAACTTATATCTTAAATAAATTGGGATGACTTAAAATTGTGTTTATCAATACAGCCATTACTGTCAGTAAAGATGTTTTGTAACACATCGTTTCATTGGCTATTGCAGTGGACATACTAAACACAACAATGATACATAAGCCTTGCAAAGTTTGCTTACTGGTTCCCTGTCTGGAAATTGTCATTGCGTAGAAGCCAGATACCCAAAAACTGGATGAACATATCTTTAATGTAAAGAAAATCAATAATTCACATGCTATGTGATCAGGTTTGTAAATATAGTATTGTTCATGCCAGTTTTAGTTGTGAGCGTTTAAAATATTTTGATGTCTTGTTACAATATGGTTACAATAAGCCTCAGGGTACCAACTCTTGAACGATTTTCTTCCAATTTTATTTAATTTGTCAAACTATCTTCAGTTTTTAAAAATAAGATGATATTTCATGTAAAAGACTTCTCTTTCTGAAACAATAAAATGTAAAGAAAACAAGCGTTAATAACTTGTCCTTACCGTTCGTCAAATGAAGTAGGTTCTGTTTACATTTTGCAACCGGTTTGGAACCGATTATCGAACGTTCACTCAAGCAAGACATCGGACATTTGCAACACACACATAAACCACAGGCGCTCGATGGCAATGACTCAATGATCGACTATCCGTTGTGACTTTTTGAAAAATGCTGCTGCGGCCGTGATTTTTATTAACCTGTTTATTATAATGCATACACATACTAAATCAATAAAAATCTTCCGACAAAACGTCTTCTTAAAAAAAAAGAAATTTTGACTATGTATATAGATATTGCAGTTGCGTTTATGAAGGAGAGGCTGTAAAGTTGGAAGTTTGCCAATAGAATGTATTCATATTGGACTTAAAATAGCACCCGATTTCAAATTCAACGATTCCACCGTGAGTAAATTTTATAATTTATAAAAATCGTTCGAGAATTGGTTCCGTTCGAGAATTGGTATCCTGAGAAAATGTCTTCTTCACATGATTTTCTAAATCTTCAAACATGTGTACTTTTGGTGATACTTGGTAATGCGTGGGGATGGAAACGCACATGTCAATGTTTACAAAACAGACTTTTGCCCGGCATTCACCATCACACCGTACTTCTTACCGGGCCAGTGCTTGAAATCATTATCCAATTAGACAAAACGTATTATAAGTTGTGTAGGCTTTCAGTCATGTGACAAGTTATGGTTGCCTCCAGTAGAAATGTAAAATGTGTTTCGAACATTAGTTGAAATTATAGATCGGTTGCACGCTTCGCATATGAATACATAGTAAGCTGGTACAACATATGTTTATTTATCGATTGCGTGTTTGGAATAGACCGCACATACGCTCTAGACACGTGTTTACTTCGTGAATGTTGGTGTTCGCCGTGTTGCGACTTCTCGACCGAGTTAACAAAAATGCTAATTTTTGAGTGTTTAAGTTCTTCAAATTAGGATTTTCAATGCCTTGTGCTAAAAGTTGTTATTGTTTATTGATAAAGCTAGGTCTTAGCTACGTCTACATGCCAAAGTTGTTGATTTGTATGATATGATGTCAATGCAACTTGACTCTGATTGGTGGCTGTCAGAAACAAGATTTTTTTTAGTTGAAACCCTTGTAACTATTATTTTATTATTTTTTTTTTTTTTTTGCATTTTCGGTCTCCTTGTTACTATTATTATATTATTATTATTTTTTTGCATTTTCGGTCTAAACACACTATATTATACTATCCCAACACTATTTCAGCCCCCTATGAGTGATGATGAAACATTCTTCGACGAATTACAAAGATCACCATATCAACCCGTACTTGAAGATGTGTCAAGTGATGATCTATACGACTTACTTGAGAGTTGCTTATCCGTTTCTTTGGAACAAGATAATAATTTCTGTGAGGGACTTGTTGATGATTCGGATGATACATTCGGCGGCGATGGTGACTCGGTTCCGGTTGTTGGAATTGCCAATGTTGGAGATGCCAGCGTTGATGTATTGGGGGATGCCGTTTGTCTTTTTGTGACTGACGGTGGTTCCGGTGGTAACGACAACGGCGAAAGTGGTTCCGGCGGTTACGACAACGGCCAACGTGGTTCCGGCGGTTACGACAACGGCGAAAGTGGTTCCGGCAGTTACGACAACGGCGAAAGTGGATACGGCGGTGACGGCGCAGCTTCCGCTGTTGGTAGTAATGGGGGTTTGTCCGATGAACAGAATGTTTCGGATGTTGACGGTGGCGACGCGATGCCTGTTTTTGACGGTATGTCGGACTTTGGTGGTCATGTTGCGAGTCCGGTTTTCGGTGGTCTGTCCGACGTTGGTGACGAAGTCGCTGTTCACGATGTCGGCTACGACGAGATCGATCAAATTGGTGACGTTACAAAAATATATGACGATGACGTCATTAACATTTCATCTGATGAAGATGCAATCGAATTTAAAACTACTTTTGTAAATGTAAAACTGACAAAAACTGAGAAAATAAAAAATGGTGTAACAGAAGTAACAGAAAGTATAAAACGAAGTGCATCCATAAGTTATTCGGAAAAATTTGCCCAAGAAAGTGTAAAAGTAAATTTTGGAGATATTTTTAATTATTTTCAATCAGAATTTCAATACTATGCTGACTATTATCATGATTCTTAAGTTTATTATACAAAATGTATTTGACAAGTTATTGTATTTACATTTGATATGTATATTTACTGTATGATATATGTGTATGTTTAATTATATATTACGTTAAACAATATAATCAAACAAAAATATAAAATAATATAAATATTATAAAAAAAAATCATTTTTGCAATCATGTATATACATATATTTACTAAAATTTGCCTGTGGGAGTGTCGCAAATAGCGATCATATCTGTTATGAAACATTGTAAAATATTATAAAATATAAACATTAATAAGACTGTTTAACTTTAACGGTGACCAATGCTTTAACGGTGACCAATACTTTAACGGTGACCAATACGAAATTCATACGTAATTAGTGTATTTCGAGAATTGTATGAAATCAAGAACCAGTTTGTTTTTATGAATAAAGAATAATTCGCTGTTTTACGGCTTCAAGCCACAAAACGGATATTTTATGGTATCAACGTCATGCCAACTGCAATTAACGACCTGGCTGTTGCCCATATTGTAAATTGACATACGATCTAACTTAGTGTTAGTTTAAGAAAAGACTAGACGTTATTGTAAAATAAAAAATCATTATACATTGTTTTACGATCGTTTGCTACAGCTAAACAAAGGTAATAATACAAAAATAAATATATCAACACCGCAAGCTAATTGTAGACGCCCAAGCCGATTCGGTCATAACCGATATAAACATTCAAATACTTACACGCTGCAACCATTGATTTCTCTTCTAATGAATTAAAAATTACACTTTTATTACAACGTCGACCTTTTACAAAGGTGCATCGTAAAGATATTTCTGACCGAATATGCCACATAACCCTTTCCGCATTTACACACAGACAAGTGACTGAAACAAAATTCATAAAAACACCAACACAAGTAAAACCGTACTTCAACTGCCAAAGACAAATGCATGAATGTATATGTAATACAATCTTAATTAAAAATAAAATAAAAATAAAACAAAATGCTTTACAAATGTTTTCCAAATTTTAAATAAGTGTTTAAATGGAAATCTTACCGACGAACACACATGAACTCGGTAAAATGTAAAAGAAAATGTAAATTAACGATTTGGTAATTTGTATACACGATAGGTGGTGAAACATCGCGAGTATTTCCAGTTATAGTGGTTTGTACCGCGATTTGATAAGATAAAAATTAAGTCCAATCGTAGCTAGCAATTTCGAACATAAACATAGTAAATGCATTTTGTGCAAACAAATTTGTTCTCAGCGAAGTAGAAGTTATAACATCCTGGTCTTAAATCAGCCTTAAAATGTATACTAAGTGTCATTCACATAGTATAGAAATTAACATAATGATATAAAATGTATGAATGCGATAGACCTCTTCATATTTGTATGTGAAAACAGCTATAAGTCTACGGTACAAATTGAATAGTTGAAGGGATATTATTTATTTAAGAACACACGACATAAATCTTCTCAGATACGATTTAAGGAAATGGGGAGCTACTCGAATATCTTTATGAGATGGATTTAATGAATATGTGTCAGTGACAGTACTCGTTCAACATTGCATTAGTAGGAGGTTTGTTTTACAAGCTCTACGTTCACACTTATTGAGATTTGTATTTGAAAATTCGTTTACCTTTTACACAAGGATGTGGAAAAGATAAATACGATTAATGTCGGTTTTTCAAACATCATATTTTACTATAAGTTTACTCATTGTTAAGTAATTGAATTAAGGAAAAGTGAAACTAGACAAACATTATCTTCCGAGAAATAAGCAGGCCACATTGTATGCCAAAGATTAATGATTCGGATCCAGAATATTTTAACGCCTTTGCCCGCAGTTTGGTATGACAATTCATTATTTGAATCAAGTAGCATACACACATTGAACAGATTTGGAGATTCAGTAAAACACTCCCCCCATTAACCAAACAAACAAGGAAGTGAATTATTATCAGATAATTCTTAGTTCACTGTTTCCCTCTGGGAATAATATAACATTAACAAAATCAGAATAAAATGCAATTGATAACTGTTCTGTCTCGAATTCATGTTTCGTTTTTCGGGCATTGCCGTTAATTATCATTCGTTAATTTGCAGTTTAGGCAATGCTTAATGCAATAAACGCTGTTCTTGAAAGTGTTCAAAGCAATGCCTCCACTTAGCGTAAATGAAAACGTTTCTCTTTCCGCAACAAGGGATGCAGTTTTCATTACAATGTTGAGAAGAGAAACCCGTTCTCCAACTGTAAATTTATCGACCACCTGTTATCCGGCTACCCACAGCCATGACCATTTGGCGATGTTTGTTGTTGAATAAGTATTCAACAAATCCATCGGCGCTTAAAGTATTTTGAGGTCGGATCTTGCCTCAGGAATATAAATTGGCCCCAAACCTTCACTTCCGTACGATTCCGATGTTACAACCCCTGCTGATTGTAACATAACATTTTAGTATCAACATGTAGAACAACTGTGTTTTGTTCAACAAGGTTCATTTATTAAATCACCGTGTTAGGTAAATGTTATTCATCCGATACCTTCTGTAAAATTACAGTGTTCACACTCCAACTGTTCATTAAAACAAAATTGCCTCTTTATAATATAACTGAATTATTCCTCGAGTTTTCGTATACCAGATATTGTGTATGAAAATGGCGAAAAAATATGATCATTTTAAACGTATAAAACGTTGAAAAACATACCGTCTGTTGCGACTTCCACGCGGATACCAGAATCCTTCAATGCTAGTTCTGCGAATAACAATCATGACGAAAATGATTAAATCTTGTAACAATATAATTTATAAACAATTATTGTATAAACAAATACGGCATTATAAATAAATATTCTTGCAAACGATTTAATCATGTTTATATACGGGCACATAAGTTTAAAAGAATATATATGATTATTGCAGTATACTAGTAATTTTGAAGTATATTTAAAGTATTAAAGCGTTTTAAAAATAAGTGGCTTCACATGAGGATGTATGACGTAAACTCTTGTTCCATACAAATGTAAAATAAGGATTGTTATTAAAGTAATTTTAGTGGTCATCGTAAAATTATCAATTCAGTGTATTTGAAAGATAATCGTAATTAACAATTGCATTTTTCTGCTTTTTCATGTTTCGGAATATCAAATCAATTTATCAGGAAACAATGTGAAAATAATGAAGTTGAGGCACTAGATTAGGGAGCTGTTTTGCAATTTGCGCATTTTTTTGTAGTTCTGTTCTTTTTTTATGTAGAGTATTGCAATATGCCTGCACACAAGCTTGATTTGAAGTAAAGATCATACGAGATCTGAATGGTGTATGCTGTGCCCGGAAGATTTAAGTTATATGACGTAGTTTAGACGGCCGAATGCTTTCGTGGACTAACCATCAGGTATGATGGTCGAAATTTATAAATGTACGGTTGCTTAGAAACAATACGTAGCATGATAGCACACATTTGCCCACTTGCTTTTGCTCGACGTGCCTTTACAATACGAATTCTAGTTTTCCCATGTAAGCTATTATAATTATTGCCATTAACTGCTTCGACAGCATCCGAAAGTGGAACATATTCCTCGTGTGTATGACTGAAAAACTGAATCAAACGTCCACCTCCACTAGGATTGTATCCGAGTGAATTTATGTGCAGGACAAGGTGGTCGTAGGCATTGAAATTTGTCTCCTTCATGTGTCAGACTAAGAACTTGCCAGAGGTCCCTGGACTACACGGTTGCCCGCTATTATATTTGTGATCCAATTGACTTCGATTGCGATTAGTACTATTTCCAATCAACTTGAGATTGGTTTATCACTGGACCCTTCGATCAATGAAATAATTATGAGCATTGTTTGATTGCTCAGACATAATACTACCAACAACTGACGGTGTCTGAGATAATGGACTCCATCTCAATATCAGCTAAATGTTGAATTGGGATTGGCCACCAGACTGTTTTACCTTTGTCTTGTGACATACTCAGGTACATATCTAGCTCTTCGCTGGGGAATTACATATATTTCCGACTCGGAATAACAGTCACTCTCGGATGAATTCCTGGGTTTTGACTGGGATCTGGTAATAATATTAGGATGCGGGGTTTCGTGTCTGGAAAATGATATGGAAGAAGTACTAGGGATTATGGATATTTGCAACAATACATTCCTATGCAAGGTTTTGATAGAACCAACACCATCTTCTCGCCTAACCTTGTATACTGGAAAGTAAGGATTAGGAATGCTCATGACTGTATACGATTTTGACTCCTATCGGTCGTCCAACTTGTGCTTACCATCAAAACAAGTTTTGATCACCAAAACTCTATCATGTACCTCAATACTGGTGGCATTAACCTTGCGATTGTAAAATGTCTGATTTCTTACACCTTGCTTTGCTGAGGCCTCACCAGCCAACGTATGAGCATGCTGTAAGCGATATTTGCAATTTGTGTATGTTACCTGTAGGGTATTGAGATCTTTCATTCCCGGGCTCGGTACACATTACTGTATCTTATGCAAGTCTGTGGTGCCACCCGACCATCAGTTAGTGGGGCAAACATCCTGAAGCGTCATATTCAGAGGCGTTATAGGCTTGCCCAATGGGACCTACAAAGAATTCCCGATCTCGTGTTTGTACCGGATCTAGTGTTCCAAGCCTCTTTGTGCGTGTTTGGTTGAATCGTTCCAATGCGTTACCCCATTGGCCGGTATGGGGTTGTGCGGGACTTTTCAATTTCAGCAATTTTGCAAAGTTTGCTCTTAAACGTTTTTTCCTGATCACTGAAGGCCTTTAGAAAATAAGAAGAACGTTATACAGCGGTCATGCCGGGCTTTTGCTGTAATAATTGCAGTTTGGTTTTTACAGGGGACTGCTTGATCATACCTGGCAAATTGGTCGGTAATTACCAGGCTATTTTCAAGGCCTTTGATGGCTCTATGGACAGACAATCCATGCAAACCAGTTCCATGGGTTTTGTGGTCTTGATCTTTAACCGACCAGTTGTCTGTTGAGGACGTTTCCTCAAAACACACCTGGTACAACCCTGAATTGTCCTGGATGTTCAACATCATCATGAACACTTTTAAGGGACTGTTACCTCAATGCACACGGTACAACTTATTGCTTCACAACTTGACCGTCTTAAGAAGTGGCTCTGTACAACAGCTGTTTATCCGCAATAGTGAGGCGTTTCCATTCTCTTAAAAGCAGCTGTTCCTCGTGAGGTTCTTTGCGAAGTGCCTCCTCTCTAGGGCGGTAACCGCTTCTCAAGAGGTCAAGTACTCTAGTGCAAGTGTAGTCTCCGATTGGCCTGTGCGGACTGCACAGGATAATCTTGGTCAAGGCTTTATGCACTTGTATTGAGCCCCGTTGTCCAAGAGCGAGGCTAAATATGTTAACATTTATATAGTTTGTTATTGTTTGTTGCCATGCACGTATGTAATCTAATACACTGTTCATATGTAAAAGTGAAGTCTTGCTTGAAAGAAAATATATTTATACCATTTTTGTGTCGATACACAATTTACAATTAGATCGATTAGGTGTTTTTTTCCTGAATAATAAATTAAAAACAGTATATATTTTAAGCATGTTTCAATTATCATGAATTCAATAATTCAACGTTGTTTTTTTAAGAGTGTAAACCTGTACATATTGTGTTTCACGGCATAAGTATTTAATTTGTGTAAATGCTCATTTTGAATTATCGTTCATAATGTGCGGAGTCCGTCCATTGACAAATAGGTAACAAACCGGTGTGTACCTGCACTTCAGTCATGCATGTTTAATCGTGTGTTATAAATTCAGTACGTTCCAGCCGGTTTCTAAAGAGTGTAGTTGTCAATAGCGTGACCGAGATACCTGCTAAATGACATATGAGCCGCGTCATGTGAAAATGTATCTTATGCCATATGCAAAAGCGGAGCTCTATTACATCCTGTGCAGTCGCGCAGTCTGGTCAGCAGCTTCCCGACACTTTTCGTTTTAACTGGATTTTCGCTGACAAGGAAGAATAAAACCATAAAATCGGAATGTGATGTCAGACTTATCTGAGATGACACTTTACGCACATGTTCAGTTTGGTGCATATGTTATAAATAAAGGTATAACGATTATAACCGTTAATGAATGCTGAATGCATGGTATTATGCTTTTAATTAATTGAACAGGCAGCAAAAGAGAGGACAACTCTTTGAAGGGGATGTTTTTGCTGCAAGAAAATACTTGTTAAGGTTAATTCATGTAATTTTGCCATACTTGCCTTTTGTTGATATATTGTTGGGAAGGAGTATCGCTCTTGCTGTGGTATTTGTGTCCGGTATCTGATATTGTGTATGCTATCTGATAGTTTCTAGTATTTATATGCACAAAACAATAATCAGCATTTAAATTGCTATAATTTTAACAAAAACATCATAACAACATAACACAATTATTTGCTTATTCAAAACAATAGTGTTCAAGTTAATTTTAGAGATATTTTTTTCAACGCAAAGAAGTATATTTTTCGATTATTACCTCTGAACGTGAACTTAAGATATGTTTACACCTTTTAAAGGCAACTGCTGGGGTATCAACCCTTTGTTAGTATCTGTTTCGAAACGATGACCTCACTTTGTAAACGAAAGAATGTCGAAGTCTTAAGGTCCAATAAATATAAAGAAAATACTAAGTAAGTGTTGAATAGTGAATATAGTTGAGTTTATTAAGTGAAGCTTAGGAATTATGAACTACGAGACTTTGCGAAAGGGTAAACGTTTTCGTACCAGGATATACACTTATCTGTATTCAACACTTATCTGAAATTCTTTTTATCCCATTATTCTGTGAAAACTGTCGGTGTTTACATTGGAAACGAACACAGAAAACGCATATGTTCGACTTTTCATAAAGAACACTCTCAGATATACTCGTGCGTTTATAAACAGTTACGGTATTAAAATAATGTCCCAGGGGACCCTTCTAGTAGGCTCGGGAAAATCGTTGTGAATGAAATGTTCGTGACTTACCACTGTTCGTGACTTACACTACTAAAATGTTAAATGAGTCTTTCTTCAAATAATTGTGTATCATATAATGGGGAAGTATTATGTCACGAGTTAATTTCGTGTATGTTCGTATAGTATTTCCTTGTCAAGAGGTATTGGAACTTTACGCTGCATCCCGAATTCGATAGCTTTACATTTCTATCTTAGACATCTTGAAACTTTTTTGAATTTATAAAATGATACGCTTATATCTATTTAGGCAGTTCAAACACTTGACTATTTTTTTCCGAATGCAATATTAGTACTTATTATTAAAAATATACGACCATCATCATTTTTCTTTTCAAATAAAGAGGTGCATGAGCAGAGGCTTTAAGAGTTATATGTATGCAATCATACATGATAATAAAAGGAACATGTGCACATATTTTATAAAACATTTTAGGTTTGTCAGTCAAAATCATAACTTGATAGTTTTAAGCACATAAACTTCATAACATCAAATATAATAACGAGCCAAGTGTCGTACAAAACTGATAAACAAATCCGAAACATGTTGGAGCAAAGAGATTCAAACTTTGAACCTCTGGGTCGAAAGCTTAAGGGCTTAACATGAGACTATTGTATGAGAGCGATCCATATGTATTTATTTTGATTTTGGAATTTAAAGTATATTTCTGTTATAGGTATTATTATTTCGCATTTTCTATACACTTTGTTATTTTGAAAATATCTGACAAACGTTCGGAAAATTGTCATTTCGTCAATATGCGAAAAAGCCCTTTTAAATATTCAACAAAGGTGAAGCTTAGCTTAACAAATTCCTTAAAGTTGGAAATGTGTTCGGCCTGTTAAAACGCCGAAGGACATGGTTTGTAAAAACATTCAAACACTGTCCATGATGTTTGAAGAATTAAACCTAGGCACGCCTGATAATACTTCACGTGGCGTAACTTCAAATGACCGAATACCACTATAATTATAATCACAATCATCAAGCGCCAACCATCGCACTGTACAGTGTACAAATAATTGTCAGACATTGTAAGAAAATCTATTCGATCTATAAATTGAACGTGTAATGTGTTTGTCAGACATTGTAAGAAAATCTTTTCGATCTATAAATTGAACGTGTAATGTGTGATTAAGTGGCCTGACCTAACTGTAATATATTTTACCATTTTTCTGATACAAGCGGACTTGTTATGTTAAATTCCAATTCATGCAATATAAAAATATGACGTAACGCGCAACAAAAACATGGGTTTTTACAATTTGTTGAATTATACCAAGTAATGGTGATATCGAAAGAGGTTTACGTGATGCAAGACGAGTCTTGCCACCCCTTCAAATTACATGAATTTTAAAATTATAGTGTAACTAGCGTGTTTCTTATAGCACTTGCAACTTATCACGCAGTAGTTGGTTTATGTTTTATAAATATTTTCCATATTTTAACAAAGCCTACAAAAGTAGATCAATAAATGTATTTCCTCCTGCAGCGCGTCCTCTGGCGTGTAACATTTGTAATTTGATTGTGTCAGACCGTCAATTACAGATGCATAAACACGGCAATATGAACAAAATGCAGGCATTTAAGTGCAAAATAACATAAATGAATAATATCGTATGTCCTAATTTACTTCCATCTATGCAATTATGTTAAACAATTAAAAAGTTCAATACGAGTTAATGTTTTATTAATATTGAAGAACATGGGATACAAACAATTGTCGTAAAATACATACTAGTTATCCTTCAATCTAAAATGTGTGTGTGCACCCATCGGCAGTCATTCACAACAGGTTCGATTGATATTTGGTATATGTACTACAGCAAAAATAATTGATCTGTAATCACGTTGTTTACTTAGGAAGCAAAACCTAAATTGTTAACGATTGTGATACGCAGAACAATAGAGGTCATTACAATGAAACACCCATCACATACATCAAGCATATTTTGTGAAAACAAACGAGGATAAATAATATAAATTATCAAATATTAACAGCATAACCATTATTGTTGGTAAAGGAATAAAAAAAAAGTTTGCATTTGTGTAAGGCAAAATGTTTTGACAATCATCAAAAATGGAAGGTCGCTTTCATTCATGTTTCATAACGAACGAAAACAGTTTCCAAATGCAAACATTACGACGACAATTAACCACTTTGATACGCATGTTTCGTAAGCGTCATTCGTTTTCTGAGAAAACGTTGACTCTTCTGAGTGCGAGGGTCCTATCTCGATGAGTGACGGCAACACCTCGCTCCAGAAAGCCACCTCCTTGGCATACAGATGGTGACCAATGCTGTCCTCACGGTCTATGAAGAGGTTCTGCTGCGTATCGGGATCATACTGAGGCCAAAATACTGAGCCGTTGCCGTTCGGATTGCTGAAATGTTTGTAAGATGGAGATGAAGTGCGCAGCGTTCTTGGAAAACTGGGCATAATGAATGGGATTAAAGTGTCGTCCCAGATAAGCATGTGCAGTCCGCTGAGGCCTATTAGGGACGACACTTTCTTTCTAAAGTGGATTTTCTTTAAGAAGAGACTTTCAGTTTAACGTTTATATCATACACGCGGAAAGTGCTGTTCATGATTAGCATGTGCGCAATGCACATGCTAATCTGGGAAGAGACTTAACGCACATACATTAAGCCCTGTTTTCACACAACGAGGCTCAAACACTGATTAACACGCAAATCTAAAATGTATATTGCCATGAACATATTCATTTTTCATCATAATTATTGAGGTCGTAAAAACACATTTTAGATAGGTATATGATTAAGTGAGATAAAATTAAAAAGTTTTGCTTACCCAAATTTAGCAAAGTTTGTCCAATATCCCATTATGCGCTCCGACAGGCCATATTCCCATTTAGGTGGAGTGTAATTTTTAATATTGGCATATTTCTCGTAATCAAATGAGTATCCGAACACAGGTCCTAGCTCATCACCGTGGTTAGCCTTGTGTAACCACGTGGCTGTCGCAATTGAGTGCCGATCTAGCCTGGGTTCAAACCTGTAAAACCAGCTTTTGGCCTTAGAATCGTTTGCATGTACCTTACTGAACATAACAGCAGGAATATTGAAATTGAGGTCACCTGTGTATTTCACAAACATTTCCCTGGCATCCTCAGAATCATTCCAATTTGTATACTCATAGGCAACCAGTTGTTTTACTGATTCATGGACCTCTTTTCCTGGCATTACTTGACCTAGAAATGCTGGAATCCACGTGGTTTTCATGTCGGTGTCACTGACCCTAATTTCGTCTGGATCACCAGTGAAGTTACCAGATACGAACATAAGATACATCCCGCCTTCCATTCCATTTACTCCATTGATAAGCCTTATTTCTCTCAAAAACGCTACTTCTTCACTCAACGTGTGGGCCGCTTCACGTAAAGTGTCAAAAGGATCATGGAGAAAAAACTCCCCGTCAATTGTGGGGACAAACTTAAGAAGCGCTGCTATATTTGGATCGATGGAAAGCTTGTCAATTTCTTCCAAAAGCTTTTCAGAAGACACTTCTTGAAGACATTTTAAAATGCCCTGATCTGTATCTGATTTACAATCAAGTTTCTGTGACAACAATTTTGCAGGGTACTTTGTATCATTTGTTAGCCCATACTTCATATTTAGGGTCCCACTTTCAGCTATTGCGTTTTGAAAAAGTCCTCTGTTCGCCGGATATATGCACTGCAGAGTTGTCTGAATGGCACCGGCAGATTCTCCAAAGAGGGTCACTCTTCCCGCGTCCCCTCCAAACTCTCCTATATAAGCTTGTACCCATTGCAATGCTAACCGCTGGTCCCAAAGCCCTTGATTTCCTTTAACATCACCGGTTTCCATATTTAGAAACCCAAACAGCCCAAGGCGATAGTTGATTGTGACAACAATTACATTGCCAAACCAAGAAAGAACATGCCCCGGAGTTTGTTCGCCGGAACCCATTGTGAAACCTCCGCCGTGTATAAAAACCATCACAGCATGACCTTGTTCAAGATCCTTCGGTGCTGTTGGAACGAATATGTTCAGGAATAGACAATCCTCTGTTGTTGACCGCACACCAACTTTTAAGAAGTCCGACTGGGGACACATTATTCCATATCGAGTTGCGTTGAACGGAGACGACAGGTTTCCGAATGGTTCCGGTCTTTTAAATCGTAAGTCTCCGACTGGCGGCTTTGCATAAGGGATCCCCAAATATTCATTTACAGCATATAATTTTCCGTTAAATTCTCCCTTCCGTGTGTTTCCATTGATTACTCCAAGCTTCGTGGTGACAGAGGGTCCGGTGGCATATGCTAAACTTAACATACAAAACCATGTTTGCACCACTGTAACAAACGTCTTGAAGTTAATGTTCGACATTCTTGCGACTGATACCTAGCACAGATAAAATGTCAGCCTTTATATACTCGTGGAAATGAGTAAACAAGAACATTGCGAGATAAGTCTATTAAAGGAGTCTCTTTAAAGGGAGTTTCGTAAATGTTTGTTTTTCTTTAAAAGATTTATCACTATTTCGGTGTAGTCATCATTTCTTAAAAAAACAAACTGTATGTATAATTCTGATTTCAACTAGTATAATATATTGCCATAAATTAGTGTTACTTTTATATTTTAACACATTATGTATTGTATGCATAAAACCATAACTAACGAAAATTGATATGCCTGGATAGATCATCAATATATATATATATTCATTTCAACAAAATGTTGTGTTTCTGTTTTTATTGCTTAAAAATGCACACGTGGGATGTTAATTCCTATTCGTTTCATAACTTATGAAGTGCAGATAAAATACTAAAAATTGTGTTCATTCAAATACAATACAATTAACTGTCAATTAAATTAATATCAGAGATTAATTATTCATCTAATGTATTATCAGGGAAATATAATTTAATATAACCTGTTGTTTTTTTTAATTCTATAATCGAGTACACATATGTTTGAGTAGTTTATTTATCAAGTCTACATATATTTGTAATGAAATATTTTGTTTTAATAGCAATCTGTGTTTAAATAATTTAAACACCTGTATAAGTCTACTTAACTTTAGTTCAAACATTGAACTTACTAAAGCTGTGAACACAAACTTTAAACACAAACCTACATTGAAGGTTTATGAGGTCATAATGCAGCACGGAAAGGTTAACATTCGGCACACAAACTTTAAACGAAAACATACATTTAAGGTTTATGAGGCCATAATGCAGCACGTAAAGGTCAACATTCGGCACGTATCTGGAAGGTCATTGCAATAAACCCGCGCGCTGTTAACAACCTATCCATTTATGGTAATGTTTACGCGTCTATTTTTAACTTTTGCGTTGGTTATGTACATATAAGGTAATACGTTTTGATAATCGCCGGTAGTGTTCGTATTGCATTTCAACATTGGAAAACATGTACCGGTATCTCGTATAAACCTAAGTGTTTATTTATTTCACAATAACATTAGGTCAGGTTCAAATGAAAATGATCGCACACTTTAAAGTTGAAGTAGTTAAAACTGAATAATAACATACAGTTTTTTTCACAGGCAGAGGTATCATATATGATATCACAAGTTGCCCCCTTCCTGTACAAATTACNAAGCAGGCTACCCATCCGACGCCACCATGTAAGCCCTCACATCCGGTCTCTTGGATGGGTGGTTTGTGATCAAATTTGTTTGGATCCATGTTATATGATACTATTGACAAGATAAACAAATCTCCGTTGTGTATCATGCTGCTTCCTTTGACAATAAATCGGTTTATTTTCCCATGATATACATGCGCTACATGTTGACATATTTGACGAGTCTTCAAATGTTTTTAATACATATGTTAAAAACAGCAACAAAAGTGTAACGGCTTCTGAACAAATTTTAATACACGTTATTGAACAAAACTTCCGATATCCAGGACATAGCAAAGTTCAAGTTAAAAATACATTGTAGTTTAACGTACAATATTATGACCTTACTGTGCTACATTATGAACTGTATTAACTACTGATAAATACAGACATGTAGAAGCGTACTTTAGGCGGTTTCTAAAGTAGCATATGACTGATGAGATTGAAAGATAGGTAATTATTTTATACTTAGCTTTATGACAACAATCGTAAGTAATTTATCATGATGTTTTGTTTACACAACTAACTGTTACATGTTTAAAGACGTTTTTCTCCTAAACGACATATTCATTTAAAGGAAATGATGGTATTAGCATTTCTTTTACGTTTTTTTATAAATACTTCGTTAATCTCAGTCATCTCAGAAATCAGTGTCTTCGTAGCAAAAGATATTGTGATCTAGTAATCAGACAATAACATAAGGAAGAGTGTTCCGTCAAAGGATTTAATTCAGAAAGTCTGATACAGTTATAGAGTTTTATTCAAATATCCACGGACAGCGTCACCCCGATCATATGGTAAAAACTATAATATTTTGATTTTTTTTTTTTTTTGTTAAGCCGCAGAAAGATCAATTCTTTTTAAAGTTCAGCATTAATGGTTTGGTCAGCTGGTGCTCGCTTTGAACGACGCATTTCTTGCCACTTGACTCTGCTTCTGGCATGACATCTACATTTTGTTGAGTTCCAGACGTGTCTCTTCTGGCAACATTTCCTTTAATTTTGGTGAGGAGTTGCAGGAAGTTTATGTCTTCTCCGGGATGAGATGCTTCGAGTTTCTCTACCTCTTCCAATAGTGCCTGTTCCATCCACGATCCTTTGTCACCATCACTGCAATTTGCAAGCAGACCTGATAAATTGAGTAACGCGTATTTTGTTTCTGATGAANCAACGTTGTCAAGAATTATGGAAGATATTCCCGTTTCATAATTGGAAGAAATGTTTACAACTTTGCAACTAACGTGGTATGTAGCCTCAAAGCGGTGACGTATGCTAAAAATAGCCGAAAGAAAATTCAATTTTAATTCTAATTTTAAACAATTTTTTACCAGCAGAAAGTAACTTATTTGATCACTATTAACGTTTTAACCATTTAGAAGAGACCTACTTTGTGAGTGATACCGGAAAGCGTTGAAAATCAACGATATATTTTTGGTGACCTGAGTCACTTTCAATTTCACCCTCCCGAGTAAACAGCGATGTAAATAAACTGATTGTTTGTAAACACAATTGACTTGGAGGACACTGTATTTTGAGCTCAAAACAAGTTGTATTGCTCATTTTTATGATAATGTCCAATAGCATATATATATTGTTTTTGATAACCTTTATAAATAAAATATGAAAAAAATATTTAAAAATCGGTAAATAATTACGGATCGTCACCTTTATAGGGCCTTTAAAGCTCCAGAACTATGAACTGTTTTAGTAACTTTCGTTTCAATTAATAAAAACATAAGCTGGTTAGTTAATAAGTGTACCTACCCAGTTGTCCTCTACACGCCTCAAGAAGAATGATTACGGTTTTATTCTTCAATGTTTCACAGGTTTTTAGAAACTCAAACAGCGCACTGAGATGTAACTGTTCATTGTCCTTATCCCCAACAAGAGATATGTAACTCCCCTGACCGTCTACTCCTCCGTGAGAACAAATGGCAACCACGAGTAGGTTGTTCTCACGCGGAATATCATCTCCTTTCTTTGTGGATTTGATTAGGCATTTGATACAGCAAGAAGCATTTAACTTGTGTGTCGATTTTGGTATTTTGTCATGATCCCAATCACCTAAGCATATATCACCATTAAAGCAAGCCTTATTTAATTGGGAAAACCCAAGTTTCTCAACAAAGACTTTTTGAAGATTCGTTCTTTCAGCACAAGCTCCTAGACGGTGTCCCGGAAAATGTTTGTTTTCTTTGCCTTCATTGACAAGAATAATCACATCTTTAATTTCGGGCTTTGTTGAAGAAGCCATTGAAGTGTTGAGCGCCTGTAAGAGAGACAAGAAACGCTGTCAAAGCTACACACACACTTGCTGAAAGCTGATGTGAATTCATCATCGATTATAACAATCGCTACGAGGGGTGGCAAAATGCCATCCCTTTATTTTCAGGGTTGTTTAGTTTTTCATTGGTAGGTAATAGTGTATGTGTAACTGTTCACGTATGTATAATTCATGCGTGTGTGTGTTGTTCTTTTGTCACTACTAAAATCGATTAAATAGACAGTAACCAGATGTTATAATTCAAAGCAGTAATTTAGGCATAGATTTTTATACAAACAAAAACTTATGTTCAGTGCAACAAAATTTATCAACAGTTACAGAATTTAGTATTTTAATTATGTATGAACAGTATCAAATATATAATTTTAGTTCCATTGTTAAACATGTGTTGAATGAAAATAACTGTTTGAGGTTTGAGCGTTGTCTGCAGCAGTGCAATATTTTTCAATAGACAATAAAGCTATCTTCATTCTGAGCAGGCAAAAGAAAAAAGTGTAGAATATTATTTCCTTGCATCGCAAAAAACGACTTCTAATAAAAAATGTCAATTTCAATTAGGCATTATTCAAAACCGAAAGTAAACTTTTAATTTCAAACCTATGTTGAACACCCCTAGCATATTTTATTACGAACAGAATCACACATAAAAACAGATATTGTCTTAACGAAAACTGTGTGTTAAACTTTGCATTGTAATTTCAGAATATACGAATATCTTTAATCTTCACGTATGGTTCAACGCACATTCGACGCTTTATACATTAAAATACATATAATTATTTAATGAGCAATTTGTTAATCAGATCCCAACATGATGTTTATTTAAAACAAAATTTATAAATAAATTAAGTTACACGCAATACTGCTTTCAAACTGAGAATGTATAAATATGTAATACAGTTTTCCTATTATTACATGTGCTGTAAATATAAACTCAGATATTTAACATAAGTAAAGTAAACACTACTGACCGTGGCTTCTTCGAAAGACAATTTTGTACTTATATATTTTTATTTTTTATTTTAGTAATATCTAAGGATGTATCTTATTTAACATTTTGGTCTTTATATTCCTTCATGGGTGTAAATAAAACTTTTCGAAATGTGTTTAATATATAGTCTACTTTCGGTTTTAAAATGCATTACGAAATGTCGGGGTTTTCCAAATGTTGTGCACTATGCGGGATCCTTATCAACGAATACCAAGCCTTTAGTATAGATCTTATTACTCATGATTATGAGTCGTTTTGCATGTCATTTCCATGTTGTTTGTACGAATCTTTCGCGGATCTCACGATTAACTCTTATTTTGTGAAGAACTGTGACTGCATATGATGTTTTTCTTAAAAATACGTGTACGATTTTGTAGATTATATATTTTAATCAACCAACTATGATAATGGATTCCTATTTGATGCATAGGCGGATCCAATGGGAGGCGGACGCGGCGTATGCCCCCTCTAAAATCGCCCAAGTAAGGTCAATTCATTTGATGTTTCACACTTAACTAGATCGAAAACACCTATTTAAACTCATTTTTCTTCTTTTTAGCCTGATAATCGTCGTGTATTCTTCTTTATAGCATTTCTTCCTGCTATATCCATCCGTATTACCTATAAACTATGCACTTGTTTGGCATTATAAGAAGGTACTCTGATGAAAGTACATAAGGCGTGATATACTCGAGAAGTGGTTGCCAAAGCCTTCAAAATCACTAAAATTGTGGAGCTTACAGGGGAATTGGCCCCTACCAGGGGCTTTGCCCTGCACCCACCCTAGCGGCCCCCTGGACCCCAGCAAATCTTTCAATATCCCGCCCCCGTAACCAGAAATCCTGGACCCGCCCCTGTGATGTATATATACAATATGGAGTTAACGTCTTGGGTTAGGTCAAAATAAAGTATCGATACGTGGTGATAGGCAGCAGATAGGCAGTTCCTATGATTAGGTTTAAATATATAGAAAATGATCACTTATTTTTTTCAAATGTTGAACGGCTTCGACACCTTGATAAACCGTTAAACGTATATAAACTAGTTTACTTAGAGTTAGTGTTTTTACCAGATTTTCAACGAACTAGAAAATCGTGGTTATTACTATAAGATTGGTTTATGTTTTCGGGGGAGGGGGTAGCCGGGTAAAAATCAAGTGGTTTCCATTAATAACTTGAGTTAGAATTTAACAAAATCTTGATGACATTTCGGATTTAGGTAGACTGCATAGAGATCTAGCTTGAGTTTGTATTGTGGGCACGTCGGGTCAAGTTGGTCCAGGTTTCCGCAGTCGAATCACCACGGTTTCGCCAACTACATCTGTCTCCGTATATAAAAACAAATAGAAATAATGAAATACAATCTGAAAAAAAGTTCATCAACAGCTAAAGCCGTTGGCGTCATAAAGCTGTGTGCATCCACGCCCATGGGTAATAAAACCTCACTTGATCTGAAGCTTCCCATAAACTAGTTAAAAGTAATAAGGTGCACTAATATCATTGAAATGGAAGAGAAGGTACTTTTATTTATATCTCGATTTTGGGAACCCGTAAATTACACACACACACACACACACACACACACACACATCGCGCTGGGATTCCAGGCAATAGTGTGTTATGGTCGTTAAAATATCGCAAGGGCATGAGGTTTGAAGGTCTAGAATGTTAACTTAAATAGGGATCAACAATAACGTGTCAAATACTATTTTCTGTTGAAAACGAGAAATAGGCAAAGTATGACATGCATTCAAACCATATCGAAACAATCCATTGTAAATTTACATGACAAAATTAATATAACCTTATTCAGTGATTTAAAATAAAATAACCACAACGGAACATATGCTACAATTAATAATTATTTGAAACACTTTGAAGATGTGTGTCCTTCCTATATGTTCTAAGTACATGCAATTATTTTGGAAAAAACATATGCATTTTATTATAACGAAAACGTATAGTAAATAGTGTCTTTTTTATTTAATGTTAAAGGCATTCATCTTAGCTACTTTATTTATTATATGTGTGTATTCACTCATGTGCTGTTACTCAATACAACAAAGCAATGCATTAATTTCAGTGGGTCATACATGTGTAATAATCTCAATGCATATTGTTTGTTATTCGAGATGGAATGGTTATTATCTGTGTTACCTTTATATACGATATGCAATAAAAATTGAACAAAATAGTTTGGAGCGAGCCCAATTATTCCGATCGTTTTCTTTATACAGTTTACCGTCTTTAACACAGCCATGGGGCGGATCTTTAATCTATTGGTAACACAATTGCGCCAGATCGTAGGGTTTGTATGTTTGCTCCCACGTTAAACACGTATATACCTACTTGCACGTCTATCACATGAACCGCGGTCAGGTGCAGTGTAATAGTTGATTCACAACAGGCCCCAATCTGAACCTCGTAACCCTATCGTCGAAGTTAACAAATAACTTCGAGCCAAAAAGCGTTGTTGAAAAACACTTGTGTAAACCAAACAGTGGTGGTTTGCACCAAATTGCATAAAAAGACCCCGGCTAGCCTGTGGAACGGGGCGTCACCTAAAGCTCGCACATTCAACTAAGCTGACAAGACTTATGCAAGTCAGATGTCCATATTTGAGACATGGTGCACTCAATATAAATCTACAAACATATTAAAACGCGACAATTGAGGTTGAAGACCGACAAATACAGTCTGCAGTGTTCAAGACTACACTGTCAATGATATATTTACATCAATGTTGAGCAATTTCTATTTCACAACCTTAATAAACCATGATATATCTACCCAGTGACATTGTTGGCCTTCGTTCAGATCATGTATTGGATAACTCGGCTCATCCGCAGGCCATTTAATGTACGTTACCAATTGACAAATCCCAACGACCATCGAACGCATCCAAACAGAACCTGTTGACGCGGCAGTTTAATTAGCGACATATTTCGTCACTTTACGTACGATAATTATAACAGCGTGTTCAGTTGCGCTTCGAGCATCGATTGAGCGTGTTCAGTAGTGTCTTTGCGCGTCGAGCATCGATTAAGCGTGTTCAGTAGTGTCGTTGCGCTTCGAGCATCGATTGAGCTTGTTCAGTAGTGTTGTTGAGCTTCGAGCATCGATTGGGCGTGTTCAAAAGTGTCGTTGCGCTTCGAGCATCGATTGAGCGTGTTCAGTAGTGTCGTTGCGCTTCGAGCATCGATGCGGATCATCAAAGAGTTTCACGAATCACACTGGTGCCAGTAAACATGTGTTCGCTCTTCACCATCCTTTACCAGCATTTGTAAATCATAGCCGAAATCGTGCCAGTTAAAACAGGACTGAATATAATGCATACATTATTTGCAAAAGATGGTTTTACATCTTCGACGTAATAAAATTAACTTTTATCTTAAGAATGTTACTTTGTGCCACTTAAATAAACTATGTAGTCATGACACACGCAATACAAACAATCAAATTCACACAAAAAAATACATTAAACTGTTTATATTTTAAATCGTGATCATAAAATACAATTTGTAACAAATGTGGAAAAAATGGATAACCCCATACACCCACGCCCACTGTCAAAAAAAACGCAAGATCTTAAGCTTCCCAAATATGAAAACTATTTTAAACTTGAACAACTAAAATCACGTTATTTTGTTTTTGAAGTCAAATCGTAGGAAATGAGGGAGTTTATAAAAAATTGGATTTGGGAACCCGCAAATTACACATAGCGCTCTGGGATACCAGGTAATGGTGTGTTGTGTTTTCCCGGTTCGGCTTAAAATAGAAACATCCTATTTATATAAACACACAAATATAGAACTGGGATTTCCAAACAATGCTATTAATAACAATAATAATAAGACGTAGGTGTTTGCATCAACCTCACATGATTCAGACTTTTCACCAGGTTAGTCATTTCATTTCTTTTGATAATTATTATCTAAATCATATTCTAGTTGTTTGTAGGTAGATTATGGACACGCTAGGCAAGCGATTTTACGGAAGAGTTTTAAAGTTATTATTAGATTCATGTAAATGACTAGGCCTATTGCGTGTCTGCATAAATTACTAATTCTTGTGTATAGACTAGATTGCATTTACATTTCAACTCAACTTCATGTCTATAATCAATCTTTATTGCGTATGTATTTTAATTGTATTTTCAAAATCGACAAGCGTTTGTATGCAATTATTAAGGACAATTAAGAAAGTTGCATCTGCTTACTTTTAAGTCAACAATTTTCTAGTACACTGTTAATTGCATATGTGTAATAACAAGCTACTTGTAACCACAGGCAGCAGTATCATAAATTTGCCCCCCCCNACTGAATGAAAAGATTTTCAGCACAAGTGAGACATTTAATTAAACATTTTATATCTTCCCCACAAAAGTATGGCAAAATAATTTACAACGCAGGTATTTCCTTAGTAACAGGCCAGTTCAAGGTGGACACCCTAGCAACCCTGATGTGTTGGTATCTTTCCTATCAATCTATTCAGTCATCATTTTTTTTTAGGAAAACATAAATTTTTTGAAGTAATTTGATATAAATCATTAAATAAATATTCTTGTAGACTAATAAACACAAAATACTGTTTAAAAGTTAATATTTTTAGAATTATTGGTATTTACACAGTATGTGTAGCCGATTTTACTTACTTTTTACCTAAATTTAATTTTTCCCTAACAAAATCTAAAATTCACATGTTATTAACCAAAATACAACATATATGTTACAGATTTTTTTTAAAGAAGCTTAACTAACTTAAGTTTCATAAAAAATATGTCATAATTACCAAAATAAGGGGTTGGTCGAATTTATAGGAGTGGTTGAATGTATAGGAAAGAAGGCTGCGATATGCTTATAACTATGATAAGAAAATAAATTATCAGTGATGATCAGTGTTTCTCAAGGTAAAAGCTTGTTATGTATAGTGATAATACGTTCTGGAGAGCCACGCTATCAATTTTCACAAATATTGCTTTCGTATAAAATTGTATTGACCGCGCAATGATCAAAGCCTTTTATAAATTTAATAATTTTTATCATGATGGCATGCCTTTGGCCTTTGTATACGATATGAACTTTCGTGAGCATTTGGATGGCTTCAAGAAAAATGCATGTCTCCATTTTATCTTAGGTTTTGATTAAAACAAACACACTTGGGTCGTCAACGGTAAATTACAAAACGTAAATGAATGACGTATGAATTTTGTGAAAGGTTTAGCAAAAATTTCTTAGTTTTATAGACATGCAGCAGATATCCAACAAGAATGGTTAAATGAACATATTTAGTGTACGCGACACATAGCACGCATCACAGGTACTTGAAAAAAAATTTGGTCCTTGTATATATAATAAAAGAAAAAAAAAATTGGTCCTTATATATATTAAAAGAAAAAATATAAGGACCAACATTTTTTTTTTCAAGTACGCATTATCAAAGGAAACACAGTCTTGTCATGTTGTGCAGGTTTTCATTAAAATTTGTTAAAAGATGTCTCAACAAAATATGACTTATTTTTTTGGCCGGGACATGCCCACTCCCCCTCCCATGCAATATTATTGTGAATCAAGGATTCGTTTAAGTGTCAAGCTGTATTATCCTGCTATAAATATGCATTGATACTATTGTTATCACGCTTCCCAAACCACCGTGGATTCTTTACAATATGCTGAGTGTGCCACCTAGTAATGATAATGCAATTATAATAATAATTTATTTCAGAGTATCAAACGATTAACACCTTTAAATATATTCAGAGGAGGAAGTCGTCATTATGAGTGGATCTGAGCCAATAAGGCGTGGTGCAGTTATAATTATAAACAATTTAGGAGATGAAAAAGATGACACAGATAGATTTGAGAGAGGTATGAATAATCACTTTCGTTACCGGAAAGGAAGCGACAGTGACCACGATAACCTGCAAGCCATATTTCAAAATACGTTCGGATTTCTATGGATTAACGCAAGCCCCCATTTTTTGACATTCAATGTACCGTTATTTCGTTTGGACCACGGACGCAATCCCCTGCTACTGGCAGAGAAGATTGAACCAATACCAAATGATACTGACCCGCTTAAATGTTGCCTGCGATGCCTTATTCATCACTACGACTTTTCACGGATTGACTGCCTGGTATTGGCTGTGAGCACGCACGGGTTACACAGAAACGGCGTTCTAAACATACAGTCTATCAATTATGACCGCGAAGAATATGTCCCATTGCCCGATATCATTAAATGGCTGAAAGAGAACCATGGAATCAAGGGAAAGTTGAAGATTATCATCGTTCAAGCGTGCAGACAAGAGGAGAACATTAGCCGAGGTAAGACATGCATGCATGCAGCTCATTCTTAAGACTTCAAAAGGACATTGTTTGGAGTAGTTTAAGATATTCCTTTAAAAAGTTTACCTTTGAAAATAAATTAATGAACTGATGAGCTGAATGTGCATGTTGAAAACATCTGTAATAATACACTTATTTAAACTAAGTATGTATTTGCCCTTTGGTCATTCTGGTGATTGCTTGTTAAGGTGTTTTGTTTACTTAATGTACATGGTCCACGTGTTGTCACCTACTTTAACAACAAAAACAACAGAAAGATTCCAAATTTTCCAATCGTTTTGCGTTGCAAACACTTGTTAGTTTTTCAAATCCAAAAGATGATTTACCCAAGGAAGAAATATTTGGCTAGACTCGAGATAAAAACAACCACTTGTACGACATTACACTGTTTAGAAGACTATTCCTTGTCATAAATATAACAATCGCTTGTCAAAAATGGGAAAACAACAGTGTTTGTAATCTTTCATTGTATGTTAGATGTGTAAAACTAGTATTCATTCAAAAACCATAACATTTACACTTAAGTTAACTTGTTGTCAAACTGATGGTCAAATATATCAAAGACCTATAATAGTATAGGTCTTTGAATATATACTACAAGATAGCATTTTACTACAAGTAGTTTACACAATCATTTATGATATGTTTTGTAGTGTAAGACTCACTCAGTTAGTAGGAAAATAATGTCAAAATATTTTAAAAAATTGAATAGTTCTGTTTCATGTCAATACTTCAGAGGACGACTCTGGGATGCCCATATATACAATAAGTGTGGGAGAAGATGAGTCACCAACCGGTGAGCCAATAACCAATTGAATATATGTTTTAACATAAACCAATAGCTAATCAAATATATCTTTTAACATTATTGTAAGAGACGGTTAAGATTTAAAAAATAAATAACCGATGATCAAAGAACTCTGTTCAATATAATCTTAAAATAATTGTACATGTGTAAGTTACATTTTATTTAAATAAAATAACAATTATTATAAGATGTATGATACTTTAATTATAAAATAATTTCACTAATACATTTTTACTCAATAACATATGAAATTATCGCAAGTGTGATACTGTATAATTAAATATAAAAATGGGGATGAGAAACGTGATCATACACGTGAAATGTTCTTATTATTTTTATTTCATGTAAATAGCTTCACAACAGAGACAACACGAAAGGAGAGCCGAGGATTATGACGTTGATCTACCGTTCACTGGGGCGGTAACAGCGACCGTTAGAGAAGGTTATAGACCAATGCCTGTACGCGAAGTGCGCACACGTTTTCCTGTTTACGAAGAGGACATACCAATGGCACCCTTGAATCTATCCAATGACACCATAGTAGTCTACGCAACCACTCCCACCAGGGTGGCACGGTCGAATACTAAAACAGGATCCTGGTTGATACATGCTTTACGCAAAGTGATTGATGGTCACGAAGGGCCTACAGTTGATTTCCTGCAAATATTGACCAAGGCTGCCCGAGAAGTAGCCTTACAGTCGACACTTGTTTACAAAAAACAGCAAGACGATTATGGGCAAGTTCTCTACGAGAGAAACACCTCTGGTGCGTTAATCCCTGATGAAGAAAGATCCGGAGGAAAAAACGCCATCTGTATTGAGCATCGCCTTTGTAGGAGAGTAATACTCGCTAAATCACGGCCAGATCAGTAGCGGTACTTGTATATAGCTCGCCAATATTAACATTGCATTGACCTTTATGCAGGAATATATTAAATACTGTTACTCTGAATCGATTAATTTCTGTAATAAAAGTGATTTAAATCGATTGAAGCTAAACTCACTAAGTATATTGTTATGGCCTCACTAAACTCTTGCAAAATGTGCACAAACAAAACTGCATGCAAGTAAAGGAAACCTTCAAAAAGTCTAATTAATGCAAATGAGGTGCCAGCTCAATGTGGTCGAGCTTTTCGTACAGCCAGATGATAAGTGAAACATTCAAAAGTACAACACGTATACGTGTGATGCTGGCAAAACATGCATTTGGTTTGCGTATACGTTTTCATGTGTATATTATTATATTATATTTGTAACCTCGTGTGTGTGTGTGTGTGTGTGGTAACAATTTGTTTTGTTTATCTCTAATGTGGGTTTTAGGCTAAATGTTTGACTCTGGAAATTGAGTATTTGAATACAAACTAAGGTAAAAATGTAAATGCATTTGATTGTGGAAAGCGATTAGAAAAAGGATTAATTATAATTTAGTATTATTAAAAATCGTTGTCTTTGTTGAGTCCGATATACATTGTATCAATTTAATCAGAGAAATTCCGCCGATGAAATATGAATTCGGAGAATTAAATGCTAAGCTTGACAAAATATTAAACAATACTCTGGATGTTAAGGCTACTACGTCAAGGATTGGCAAAATTACAAGAATATTTTTGTTTTAAATCAATAAAAAAAAGTTCGTAGTTAGATAAACTACCAAAATAATGTTGTTGACACATTATCAAAGTTCCAAACTCCATGGTTAAATAATTTCAATGCCTTTTTTTGCAATTGCAAAATTGTCTTTAGACATTTTCCATCACTTTGGTTATTATTCTTAAGTTTTCATTTGCGCGAAACAAGCAAATCAATATCAAGTCAGAAGTTTCTTGGTTGACAAACAATAAGGTGGAAATTACAAGCAATTAGAGCTGCAACGATTCGATCCGATGCATCGAAACCCGGTTTTAAATGCGTTGATTCGATTACGATACCAACCCTACCAAATTCGATTCGATTCTGTAACATATAGACATAGATACGCAAAGCGCGCTGTACTCTTGACTATTTGATACGGAAAGGTATAGGTTTTATCTTTACCTGTAATTACGACGCGCGCGGTTGGTTACTTATTACTTTAGTCATCCAATCAATAAGCGCGTTACGGTCTACTTTCGGAAAAAGCGTCAAAATGGCTGAAAAAGTTGTGGCCGCCAAATTGAAATTATCATATGCGCATAAGAAGCTAAAATCAAAAGTGTGGCAGTATTTTGGGTATCGGATGGTAGCCCTCCCGATAAAGCTACGTGTAAACTGTGCTTCACGGACGTGGCATACCCTAAGTCCGGCTCAACCACAAATCTAATGCAACATGTCAAACGCAAACAACGTTGATTTAGCAGGAGGTAACACCAGTGCAACTACTCAAGTCGCCAGCCAGAAAAGTAGTTCTGCTTCTGTTGGGAATTTGTTAAGTGGCCAGCTGAAAGTAACTGACATGAACAGATTAAAATTAACCCCTGAAAGGACAGAATCTATTTCCAAATCTATTGCTGGGTACTTAGCTTGTGACATGAGACCATATTCCACGGTACAAATGCTAATTTAAAACACTTAACAGTTTTTAAAACACTGTTGAACCAACCAAACAATATCAAACAAAAACACAATTGCCCAAGATATCTAGGTATGCAACACATTTGAACATAAATGTTTATTTTGATGCAGAAGAGTGAATATATGATAAAACTAGGTTGAAAGATGAATGGAATCAAAACAATTGTATCGGACTGTCTGAAATTTAAATTGAATCGAATCGAGCTGTTGGCGAATCGTTGCAGCTCTACAAGCAATTACAATTTTAATAACTTCAGCACAACGAACACAGCCTCCCCCTTTCCCAGGCTGTTTCTCTTTAGCTGGGCAACCAAAATACTAAATATTTATATTTATTTCGTGACCTAGTTTTTGACCCAGCATGACCCATATTTAAACTCGACCTAGATATCATGTAGACACAACTTCTGACCAAATTTGGTGAAGATCGGATGAAAACTTCTTCAATTAGAGAGCGGACACCATGCTTTATCCTTGAAATGCCCTAAGTGACCCCGTGACCTAGTTTTTGTACCGGCATGACCCATATTCGAACTGGACCTAGATATTGTCTAGATACAACTTCTGACCAAGTCTGACAAAAGACTAGAACAAGCAAATAAAGANTATGTCTTATTAAGGAGGGGAATATGTCATAAAGATTTTACAGAAGTGTTTAGCCATTAAAGCATTTACAAAATAAGAACAATTGGTAGTTCATTTCTTAAGAAAAGTTAATTTATGTGATGTTGCCGTTCCTAAGAAGGTGCCCAGCTGTTTTCTCAAATAAAGATGAAACGAATTAGTTAAATGTTGTTTTTATTTCAAATTTAGAATACATGTTAAACTAGAGCTTTGTCACTTAGGTGATGAATACCCCCACATGCCGCATTGACACAGAATACGCACTAAGTGACCCTGTAACCTAGTTTTTGACCCGGCATGACCCATATTCAAACATGACCTAGACATCATCTAGATACAACTTCTGACCAAGTTTGGTGAAGATCGGATGAAAACAACTCGAATTAGAGAGCGGACACTTAAAACGGACAGACAGACCGACAGACAAGCTCACTCCTATATACCCCCCTAAACTTCGTTTGTGGGGTTATAACAATCAACCCATGTAAAACATATGAAAGTTTGATATTTGATTAATAATTATCATCTGATAACATCATTTCAATATTAATACATTTATTGCTAGTTCCACTTAAGTCAACAATAAGAGGGTCCCTAGTCTAAGATTTGTAGAAATCATCCTGTTATGTGTAGATTTTGTGACATTTGTGTAATAACTGTAGACTTTACCTAGCTTTTTACTCTTAATGACACAGAATTGATTGAGCCATATTCGAACTGGACCTAGATATTGTCTAGATACAACTTCTGACCAAGTTTGGTGAAGATCGGATGATAACTATTTTAATAAGACAGCGGACACTGCTGTGGACGCCGCCGCCGCCCGCAAAGGGTGATCTTAGAATACGTCCCGTTTTCAACAGGCGTATAAAAACTAGTTTGACAGTCACTTTGAGCTATATAAGTGCCCTTAGTGTGCACTCAATAAATATGTAAACCAACTGATCTGTGCTAACAAAGCGGACACATTACAAATCCTTTCGAAATCACATAACCTATCAACAGTTATTGTTTGAATGAAACTATTGTTGGTGGATATAATGAATTTGTCTTGATCAGCACTGTTTTAGCCTGTAAATAAGGTGTAAATTGGTTATTCCAATGTTGTAGAGACACTGATAACACCTATTAACAAATTATAAATACAAGTTTTTTATGGAAAAGCGCAGGTGTGGTCTGCATTTGGCTCATTTTAGGCATTGTTTATACATTTTCTAACTAACAATCCTTTTTTTTTACAGGCACCAAAAAATGTTCCCCCATCCCCTATGCACGCTTAATAAAGAATCATGTTTATGAGCTTGTTTAAAAATGGGCTAATAGTCAGGGGCAATACTGTCAAAATGCCCTTGCTTTAACAACTCTGGTAGACTGGTAACATGGGGCTGTAGTCCATTTTCTCTGTAAAATATTTTGATAGCGAAACACATAATGTCATTATCATATACAGAATGCATATAGCTTAGAATTCATATTATATTATTATAAACATGTTATGAGGTCTTTTTTAGGGAAATAACCTGAATAACAGGGGTTCCGCTGTCGATCGCCACTGTCGCAAATGGCACTATTTTTTTTAAATATTTATGAAAACAACCCATCTCACAGAAAAGAGAGAAGGCATTTGTTTGCCAGTTATGTTATCTTCAGTAAAGTGCCAACAAACAACATGAAATATTCAGCCCACAAGTAAAGTCTTGAAAAGTTAAACCGTGGTAAAGTGATAATGCATGAACATTCTAAAGAAAAAGACAAGTCATTTATTCCTACACTGTTCTGCTTTCCGAAAGCAAGGACGTGAAACACCAGCTTTCGTACACTATGCGATTCCAGTTCCCAAGCACATACTGCATTAGTTCATGCAGCAGTGAGAATTCCCAATTTTGCATAAAAAGGCATACACATGTATTCACAAATCTCTGGAAACAAACATTGACACCCACTCTCTGTCATGCTTAAATCTTTATTTTTGGTAGTAAATAATTTTTTAATTCACTATGTCCTCTCTTAGTTGCATATTTAATTCTGTGACTGTATTGAATTGTCAACACTATGTCAATTCCTATGCATTTAAATATGTGTTCCTGTATTCATTGATAGTTTAAGTGACTTAAAAATTAAATGGTTGTCCATTCTAAGTTTGCTGTCTTATTCTACCCTCAAATTATACATGTTTCTTGCATAATTGAATTTTCATGTACATGTATCCTAATGAATATAGAAACAAACACTATTTTAAAGGAAATTTTCAGACTTATTTGGTTAAGTTAGGGATAAAGTAAAGGAAATATACTCATTTGTCTCAAATAAATCATCCTCTGGAGCCCCTACTGGGATTCAAACCCAGACCTCTTTCCTCTGGAAAGGAAAGTATTCTTTATTGAAATACAAGGGCATGTAAGAGGAATATTAGCAATTTTAAGCTTATCAACATACAAAAAATATTAATATGGTACATGTATTATAATATGTAAACATCCCTTAAAATATTTTTTTTGTTCACATGACCTTTGAAACAAAACAAACATCTCTGAATCTGCAATACATGACCTTTGAAACAAAACACACATCTCTGAATCTGCAATACATTACAGTTTAAAGTTTCGTTTTTTAGTATTGTGCGTTGTAGATGAAATTTCAAGTATTGTATTTATTACACAGTACTGCCTATATACCCTTGTTACACAGTAATGCCTATTTATCCTTGTTACACAGAACTGCCTATTTATCCTCGTTACACAGTACTGCCTATTTATCCTCGTTACACAGTACTGCCTATTTATCCTCGTTATACAGTACTGCCTATTAATCCTTGTTACACAGTACTGCCTATTTATCCTTGTTACACAGTACTGCCCATTTATCCTTGTTACACAGTACTGCCTATTTATCCTTGTTACACAGTACTGCCTATTTATCCTTGTTACACAGTACTGCCTAACGACGTGTTGTATTTATCCTTGTTACACAGTACTGCCTTACGACGTGTTGTATTTATCCTTGTTACACAGAACTGCCTAACGACGTGTTGTATTTATCTTTGTTACACAGTACTGCCTTACGACGTGTTGTATTTATCCTTGTTACACAGTACTGCCTAACGAGGTGTTGTATTAATCCTTGTTACACAGAACTGCCTAAAGACGTGTTGTATTTATCCTTGTAACACAGAACTGCCAAAGACGTGTTGTATTTATCCTTGTTACACAGTACTGCCTAACGACGTGTTGTATTTATCCTTGTTACACAGAACTGCCTAAAGACCTGTTGTATTTATCCTTGTTACACAGTACTGCCTAACAACGTGTTGTATTTATCCTTGTAACACAGAACTGCCTAAAGACGTGTTGTATTTATCCTTGTTACACAGTACTGCCTAACGATGTGTTGTATTTATCCTTGTTACACAGTACTGCCTAACAACGTGTTGTATTTATCCTTGTTACACAGTACTGCCTAACAACGTGTTGTATTGATCCTTGTTACACAGTACTGCCTATTTATCCTTGTTACACAGTGCTGCCTATTGTATTTATCCTTGTTACACAGTTCTGCCTATTGTATTTATCCTTGTTACACAGTACTGCCTATTCTTTTATCCTTGTTACACAGTACTGCCTATTGTATTTATCATTGTTACACAGTACTGCCTAACGACGTGTAAAATACCAGTATTTAAATCTGAAAATATACCATGTTTTTGTTTTGCTCTGTTAGTATCTCAAAAACATGCCACCATTGTATTTGACCTGTTTTATCCACTGTGGAAATCAAACACAAAGATCAACTTTAACACTGTTTCACTAGTCGTCAAGGTAAATCACAGTTTAGGGGAGGGAAATGGAGGGTAGGGGGAGAAATACATAAAACAATTTTCTGCCACCTAAAAATGAAACTTTATGAGTGATTTTAGCATTTTAGATCTGCTGTATTTTAGAAGACGAAGGAAAATCTCACGAACCCAGGTCGGTCTTCTTAAGTGACTTCTTTGTGCATGCGTGTTCTATTAATATCCCCGCGCTGAATATGAGTCGCGTTCAGAGAACACTGGGCATAATGCATGTGCATAAAGTGTCGTCCCAGATTCGCCTGTGCAGTCCCCACAGGCTAATCAGGGACGACACTTTCCGCCTCAATCGGATTTTTCTAAGAAGAGACTTAATTTGAACGAAAAATGTCATAAAAGCGGAAAGTGTTGTCCCTGATTAACCTGTGCAGACTGCACAGGCTAATCTGGTACAACACTTTACGCACATGCATTATGCCCAGTTTTCTCAGAACACGACTCACATTCCACTGATACAAAATTTGTAAACATAACAATTTTAAATCTCAAATACTTGCTCTTTAACAAATCGCTGCTGTGAGCTAGAAGAAAACAGGCGTCTGAAATTATTTGATGAAGCAAATTTTGTAATGGTGACAATACAGTAAATAAATAGAGTGTCCGGTAAATACTACTTTTCAACAAATACTCGCTAATCAGCATACAGAACAAAATACTGTCAACATCTAACCTAAGAGGAAAACAATTGCATATATACAGAACAATATACTATCAACATCTCACGTGAGTGGACAACAACAGCACGTATACAAAACAATACACTATCAACATCTCACCTGAGTGGACAACAACATCACATATACAATACAATATACTATAAACATCTCATTTAAGAGGACAATAACAGCACCAATACAAAACAATATACTATCAACATCTCACCTGAGGGGACAACAACATCACATATACAAAAAATACACTATCAACAAGTAAAAACTTGCTATTAAGACCACTTATGGGACTTATGAAAAGTGGTCTTTATATGGAGGTGGTCTTAATTCTGAGTTTTCATGAATTTGATGGACAGATCATACAAATGGTAAATATTCAATGAACTTTAATCGTTTTGCATGCATTATAACAGTAATCAATCAATTCATTGTTCAAAGATAGTATTTAAATCTTTTCAAACAAGAACTGAAACATAATTGTTATCACATGATACGATATCCTTTTGGTAATCTCAGATAAGACTCTTTACTTAAAGAAACAGTCAATTGTTGTTTTCTTAGCAGAGCTTTTTAAAGAGATTTCCCACTACTCGCATTGATTAAATCAATCTTTTATTTTAAACACAACTCTTTCCGTTTTGCTATTCCATTTTGAATAACGAAATTGCATACAGGTCGGTTTTTATATCTAAAAAAACCATCTTATTCATTTATTCTTACTGTTAGATTATTCGCCGTATTTAATCTTTTAAGTGTGTACCAAACAATAACCAATATCAAAGACTCGATAATATTAGCTTATTATGAATCAAGAATCAAGGGTTAAAAAGAATAAAAATTGCCAAAAACACCTAGCAGTTGATGCAAATACCATTCTCGCAAATACCGTTGTTGTTAATTGTGGTAAATTGGTACACAATGGCTTCTTACACAAACCCGATCGAACCACAACACCCAATCAAGGTGTGAAAATTACTGGTCCTTTGGCAGGTGTCAATTAAGAGCAATTTCGTTGAATGGTACTGATTCAAGTGTTCGTAATAGTGGATTTGAAGGTCAGATAAGTGATTGTAACAACCACTGAAATATAGAAGGACAAATTTGGGACTTAAAAATGGTGGTCGTCGTAGCGAGTTGGTCAAAATACCGAGGTGGTCGTTAAGAGAGATTTATCTGTACTAATAACATCAGACATGAGAGGGCAACAGCGCATATACAAAAAATACACTATAAAGATCTCACCTGAGAGAACAACAACAGAACATATACAGACAATATACTACCATGATCTCACCTGAGAGAAGAACAACAGCACATATACGAAACAATGTACTATCATGATCTCACCTGAGAGAATAACAACATCACATATNTGACAAAAGACTAGAACAAGCAAATAAAGATTGTTTATTTAAATCAACAATTACTAATGACAATGAGTTAAAAGATCATAATTTAGTATTGATACATTCTTGTTGCTGGTAAGTTCTGTTAAGAAAGTGAAGAATCAAAAGTTACTCCCTGATCAGAATAGAAGATGAAAAGAAATAAGAGCTTTGTGAGATAGGGAGCTTTTAATTGTTACAAATTAATCCTTTTCCCATGTTTATCAAAGGAGACAGTTACAGACGGAGAATTCTTTTAAGAGCTAGTGATCAAATGCCACAGTCATCATGTAGTACATTGTTCTTTCATTCTTTATTGAAAGTGGTGCAAGTTGTTTTTTGTTCAGTGATAAAATGTATGCATACACCATAACCATATCATTTGTCTATTTCATTAAATTGATATTAAATATGGAAATTTTTCATTTAAATTATATCACAACAATACATCATATTAAAGTATTGTTTCAAATGTTAAGTTTGTGCATCGGGTTAATATGTCTAAAGTTTCTATTAATTTTATTCATTTTCTATTGTGTCAATCTATTATTATTATTTTCTTTAGTGAAGCTAAGTGAACATGGGAGACAACTCGTATAAATAGTGAATTTTAGATTTGACAGATTTGATCCTCTATGACTGCAATATTATTCATTATAATATTGTTAACTTGTGTGTATCATTTGTGTTTTAATTGTTATTCGAGGTTTGATTGTTTTCATTTAGGTATATCCTATTGTACTCTTACTAAATTCGTACCTTCTATTTAATTGTAATTATTGTAATTCCAAAATATTTCCTCTTCTCGAATTTAATTGTTATTACAAGTTTAAATATCAGGTAGATAAGATAATGGAATCTGGAACACAGTAACTTAATTGTTATAAAACATTCAAAGCATTGCATAGAAAATTAAAATGTGCAACTAGCGTTACTATATTTAAGTCTAGTGGTTTAAAAAAAATATACTTGGGTGTATTCATTTAACAGGATTAGGTAAAGGGACGATGTTTTATTATGTACTTAATAAGACTGTGTCTTATTAAGGAGGGGAATATGTCATAAAGATTTTACAGAAGTGTTTAGCCATTAAAGCATTTACAAAATAAGAACAATTGGTAGTTCATTTCTTAAGAAAAGTTAATTTATGTGATGTTGCCGTTCCTAAGAAGGTGCCCAGCTGTTTTCTCAAATAAAGATGAAACGAATTAGTTAAATGTTGTTTTTATTTCAAATTTAGAATACATGTTAAACTAGAGCTTTGTCACTTAGGTGATGAATACCCCCACATGCCGCATTGACACAGAATACGCACTAAGTGACCCTGTAACCTAGTTTTTGACCCGGCATGACCCATATTCAAACATGACCTAGACATCATCTAGATACAACTTCTGACCAAGTTTGGTGAAGATCGGATGAAAACAACTCGAATTAGAGAGCGGACACTTAAAACGGACAGACAGACCGACAGACAAGCTCACTCCTATATACCCCCTAAACTTCGTTTGTGGGGTTATAACAATCAACCCATGTAAAACATGTGAAAGTTTGATATTTGATTAATAATTATCATCTGATAACATCATTTCAATATTAAAACATTTATTGCTAGTTCCACTTAAGTCAACAATAAGAGGGTCCCTAGTCTGAGATTTGTAGAAATCATCCTGTTATGTGTAGATTTTGTGACATTTGTGTCATAACTGTAGACTTTACCTAGCTTTTTACTCTTAATGACACAGAATTGATTGAGTCTGAGAAAGTAATTCAGGGTTGTGATTTAGGAACCACTTCTAGAAAATGCCCTACTCCTCTTACAGGGTTCACTTAAACTCTTCATTCCTATAAAGATCCATCAAAAATAATAACTGTTTATAAAACATGTTTGAAATTGAAGAGTGAGAAATCAGATGAAAGGACTAGAAATCAAACTTCTGATAAAGTTTGTTTTCAGTACGAGTTTATGGTGAATGGCTGCGTAGCACCTGGAGATCAATGACATTATTGCAGAGTGCATGATATTTGTGTCGTGTTCTGAGATAACTGGGCATAAATCTTGTGCGTAAATTGTCATCCCAGATTAGCCTGTGCAGTCCACACAGGCTAATCAGGGACGACAATTTCCGCTTATATGGAATTTTTCGTTTAAATGATGTCTCTGCATAGCAAAAATCCAGTTAAGGCGGAAAGTGCCGTCCAGGATTAGCCTGTGCGGACTGCACAGGCTAATCTGGGATGACACTTTAGGCACAAGCATTTTGCCGGATTTTATCAGAACACGCCACATTTCCCAATAATTGGGTGGCCAAGAAGATAACAGAGTGTTCCCAACTTTACAATTGGTAGTTTTATCATTATTAGTTTATCATATTTTGTAAACTGTGTATCTTTAGCAAAAGACAATGTCTGGTCAATTATTATACACTTCTAAAAATACTTTCAGTTTCTTCCAAAAGTATTTTATATGTCCTTTTTGGGGAGTAATTGCCCTTTTATTGATTGTAATGCTTCTCATGATGCATATAAGCATATTTAGCATGTCTGCTATTGGCAAAATGTGCCAACACCATTAAATAAAATAATAATAATATACAAGTATTTAATCATGCTTTAATCATGCTCTTTTTGTGTATTATTTTTAAATCAACACATTTGTCAAATTAATGGCAAAAAAAAAATCAAATTTCATCCAAGACAGATATAAAATGAGTCAAATTGAAAGATCCAAGAAACTTAGAAGTGTAGAAATCAATCAGCATCCATTAATTGCTTGCTTCACACCGATAACATGGGAAATCTCCAAAGCACTTTGTTTGTTGCAGCCCCTTTAACCCTTTGCATGCTGGGAAATTGGTTGTCTGCTAAATTGTCGTCTGCTGAATTTCTAAAATTAGCATTTTCTTCTTTCTTTTTTTTTCAACGATCTGTGGCGTCTCATCTGGATCCAAACTGTTTGAAAGGCCTTCAAAATTCGGTTCCAGCGCTTAAAGGGTTAATGACAGGCCCCCCAATTATACATTCTAGTATAAAATGTCATGGGTGCCTGTAAACTGCAGCAGGTGGTCAATATACATTGCCTGCTCACATTAAGGGGTTGAAAGGATTGTAAAATTGCATATTTTGGTTGCAAAATAAGTTCTTTGACATTTTTTATGTTGCCAATCTGGTCAAAATGTTGTTCATAACCAAGCAAAAGAAAATGCACAATTCAGCTTTTAAATCAAGTGGAATAGTCCGGTGAAGGGTAATTTTACACATCAATATGAAAGAAGGTCAAATCCTTACACAACCTATAAAAGGTAAGAATGGTCACCATTTGATGCACTGGTAGCTTACAATCACAATACTCTTACTTTTCAGGATGTAGATGGCTCTCAAACCCTAGCTAAGCCCTTGGGTCCGCAAAAGAACAGGATTCTCTTTGCAGACAGGTTACTGGTTCCTACTTACTATCTCACAAGGTCTATGTCCCCGTCCCGCTTCAGTCTATGATGTCCTCTGACAATAGAAAGCATCGGTTAAGAAGTGATAAATGTAAGGGGACTTGGTAATTGATGGCAATACTTCCATAAAGGTCACAATATACTAAAAGATTTCCTTAACAAATTCAATGTCAGAGCAGTTACTTTAACAAAACATTAAGTCAAACTTTTGCACATAGAACCCCAATAACCATACATTTTCTCAAAGAGCATTCCAAGGGGAATTGATTTAAACAAAATGAAAAGATAGGCCATGCGATATGAAAGAAAGAACTCAACGTGTATTAACGGTCACTGTTTTACGGTCATCTATTTACCTGCTTCTCTCCAGTTGATGAGGGGTTCATGCCATTTGTCAAAGTCTCATGAAGTCTCCAACCTTCAAGCAAAAGAGTGAATTTCTAGAAAACAACAATATTTTCCCTCCACATGCACAAATAAACATTAAAATAAAGTCATGGCAAGTGCCCCTACAGCAGAGCTAGCGCTGGCCCAAAATTTCTTTGAGTCAACCATTTTTTGTCTGTCGGCGCGCGAAACTGGTTATCTAAAAATAATATATACTATATATTTTTTATATTTCTTTTAATGACAACAAGCACATATCACAAATAACAATATATCACACTGTCTGTGATAGTGTGACCTTTATATTCAAAAGTGAACAAGCCATTTTTATCAGTCTCTGTTGTTTGGGGTGTGACCTTCAGAAATGTTTTAATTATGGGACCTGACCTTGTCTTTGACAGTTGCTCAAGAGTCCGAATAGTGGCTGTCAAAAGGGGGGTAACCTCAGAATAGCACAAGTCTTTCTTGTTGTACATTTTTGATAAAATGGCAATGGGTTTGAGCGCATTACACAGGAAGTGAGCAGTGTACAGAAATTTGAATGTTGGTTTTGGTTTGTACAGGCTCAGGGCGTCACAGTACATTGATTTTGATTCATTATCAAAGGGAAGCCAATTGTTATCAAGTTTCCATGAACTTGGAATGCTCTAATTATTTGTGATTTTTTTTTTTTTTTGGTTGTTTTTTTGTTAAGACTCTTTTTCGTCAAAAGGACGCTTTAAGGTTAAAGACTGTAGAGACAAAGAGGTTACTTCCATTTTTATAATAGACTAGATGAATTCCTCTTCCTATGTGTTGCAAATTCGAAACTTTAATTAAACTTTAATTACAATTAAACCGCGCATGTTTTTCACGTTTTCCTTTGATTAAAATACGCTGCTGTCACCTTTTCATTTCGATCGAAAATCGGTAGAAAGTTGTAACCTAATTGACAAAGAACTAATTATTTAATTATCACACTTTAATTCAGATCGATAGTCAGCTTTGAAATAATTAATTTATTGTCGGGCTTCTTTTCATTTTTAATCTTTTAATACAACATTTGCGACCGGCCGCTATTTTGTTTGCAGACGACAATATTAATTGTGTATTTTCAAGCATGAATGACCCATAGCTCCACCCATTTTTTTACATTTCATTCAACAACGTCATTTCATGTGTAAGCGAGCTCAATTTTGATTGGCCAGCTACCATGCGCGCTTCAATAACAATACGGTCAACCGACGTCTCGTATACAGGTGCAGACCGGTTTTCGTTCACTGTTCAAATTGCGAACACTTTCATTGAAACAAAGAGAAAAATATAGAAAACCAGTCCGGATTTAAATGGCGAGATTTTAGCATTTTCGCAAATCAGTTTTTTCTTGAGCCAAATTCTCAATTTTTTTGCAAATGGCTCAAATGGCCAACGACAGCGCGAGCCCTGCTACAGAGAATTGTGTCTTCAAATAAATGATGTTCATGTTTTTAGAGAGAACAACATTGCACACCAAAAATATTAAGTTTACTGTAACCTATTAGAGACATTTATTCTGATTAAAATGTGTTTTTTTTGCATACTATTATCTTCCTTTGCATATTGCACCAATGCATTATGTTCGGCTGTATCTGTCCATTTGGCCATTTTATTCCATATTTTTAAACGTGGGTCTGAAGAAGGCGATTTTGAGCCTCATAAAGCTTAAATGTTCTTTTAAGATTTAAAGCTGGTGTGTTCAATATCTGCAACAAATACTAAAGCAAACCGAACAAACATGCACGTGGTGCTTATGTGGGGTGGGGAAAGAATGACTTTGTTAAATATTTTCACTCCAAGCAATTTTGATAATCTATTTTTTGAGTACTTTTTTTTAAATCACCCCAAAAATGTCAATTTCATAGCAAAAAAAAATCTTATTTCATCAAATACAATAAAAAAAATAGTCAAAATGAGAGATCAAAGATATTTTAAAGTGTAGAAATCAATCAGCTTCCAATAACTTGATGATTCACACCAATAAAGTGTGATATCTTGAAAGCTCATCGTCGGTTAGAGCCCATTTAATTACCAGCCGCCAATGATATATTATAGTATAGTAATAATAGTAGTAATATATACTTTGACTATTTTTATGGTGGCAATCTGGTCAAAATGGGGGTTGATAACCGAGCAAAACAAAAAGTTGCTCAATTTAGGGGTTAAGGCTGGAAGGAATGGTTAAAATGAACAAAATACAGATATATAGGCAAGAATTATAAGCTTAACAATTAGGTTCCATGTAGTAACAGGGTCAGAAAGGCAGCTTACATCAATGCAGGCTTCCAAATAGGATTTGTTAGTACTTCGTTTGGGGACACAGCTTCCCGCAGAATTCTCAACACAACGCATATCATTGCTCCCTTTCCACTTTCTATGCAAATAAGGTCAATAGTGTCATTATATCACTGAATGAGAGAAACATGTACTAAATAAGAAAAAAAAGATTGCTGAAAATGCCAAAATGTGTTAAACTAGGATCCCTCTAAGGTAAATGAAGAAGGGGACACTTACTACAATAATCCTATGTTGAAGTCTGACGCGACACCCTTTCAAGTTGGAACCATGGTCATAAGCATTTTGTGTGAAAACAATACAATAAACAAGCTAATTGTAGGGTTACAAGTAGCAAATAGTAAATGGAACACCAGAGTTGTTGCCGAATGACATAATACTTAATTTCACAAATGTATTGGGATATATACGTTTGTAAAATGATGTTTCGGTCCTATGAAACCCATGCTGGTCCTGCAAGTTATCTAAGTCTACAGGACCGGATGTCCTGTGGTCTTCAAATACTTTTGGGAATGTCTGACCTAAAGGCAAAACCTAAACGCAATTTCAGGAGGACAGACAGACAGTGCGATCACTATTACCCATCTTCGGGGGCATAAAAATTGCATGAGGAATTACACAATGACAAGGGTTTGACTGACCCCAAACCCGATTATGGCTGTCTTCCACACCTTAAGAATCATAAATATGATGTTTGCTTGTGTACCTAATAATTAATTATTGTTATAACCTGATTTGGCTTCAACAACCTCTATTAGGTGGCCCTCATATCAGCCGCAGACACTCTGCTACCTGAAAGTCAAAACACCCGATAGAAATAGATATACAATGGGGAAAAAACATGCATTTATGTATTTTAGTGTATTTCTATGAATACTAGATCTCCGCGAGTTGGATGTGTCGCCTGATGGTAATGGGTTAACCAAGAAATTGGCCCATTTATATAAGTCTAAGTCCAAAATAAGGTCAAGGTCAAAATGAGGTTGGGTGATGCTGGTGTGTGCAGGGTGATGAGAGACAACATCCATGCAAGTATCAAAGCTCTGTAGCAAGCAGTATCGATGTCAGACGAAACGGTCAAAATGGGTTTACCAAGATTTTCGTACGGACGGAGGGACAGGACAAATGCTATATGCCTCCGGCATTGTAGATGCCGGGGGCATAAGAAAAATCTATAAAAAACAAGAGATGTGTTTGTCAGAAACACAATGCCCCCTACTGCGCCACTTTGATTTTATTTTTTTTAACCTTTGACCTTGAAGGATGACCTTGACCTTGAATCACTCAAAATGTGCAGCTTCATGAGAAACACATGCATGCCAAATATCAAGTTGCTATGGTCAATATTGCAAAAGTTATGACCATTTTTTGAAAACTAAACGCAAGTGTGACGGAATTTCAGAAGGACAGACAGACGGACAGTGCGATCACTATATGACACCCTAACGGGGGAATAAAAATTAATGTTTAAAGTAAAGCTGAAGACATAGTAGTTATGAACCTTTTTTGGGTCGTGGTCGCAGATTTTGAAATCTAAACACAGACCCTAAGTTCAAGGTCAAGGTCACAGGGGTCAAAACTTTAATGCGCATGGAAAGGTCTGGTCTGGATACACATGCGTACCAAATATGAAAGCAATATCTGAAGGGACACAGACGTAATAAGCTTTTTTTGAATCGCGGTCGCAGATTTCGAAACCTGAAGGCTGACCCCAAGTTAAAAAATTTCATGCGCATGGAAAGGTCTTGTCCAGATACACATGCATACCAAATATGAAAGCAATATCTGAAGGGACACAGAAGTTATGAGCCATTGCAGGCTGGCACTGTCCATTCTGAAAAAATGTCCGCCTTTCCATGTCGGTATAATGGGTCTCTGTTAAAATCTTCATGCTTTAAGCACAAGCTATTATTGCGTTAGTGGCTCACAGAGTCTCTGACATTGAATTCTGACCTCATGTAGCACATTAAAGCTACACGATCATCCAAATTGCCTGTGATTTTAAGTCGGAAAGCAATTCAGCCCTTATTCGGCCATAATAGGGAAGGAGATGTATTTGAAATTCACCTATTCTAGATCAAATCATCTAAAGTCATGCATTTAAAGCACTTATTTTCTTCTCTTTTGCTAAGAAAAATCTAAAAATCAGCTTTACCTCAACTTCAATCAAGTCAATTGGTTGACGAGTTATTGATCGGAAACGATTTTCATACTTTTTGTGACCTTGACCTTTGACCTAGTGACCCCAATTTCAATAGGGGTCATCTACTGTCCAAAGCCAATGTACATGTGAAGTATCAAGCCAATTGGTCAATCTGTTTTAAAATTATTGATTGGAAACAAACTGGTCTACCGACAGAAACACAGACCAACAGACACACAGACCGACCTTCATCCAGCAAAACAATATACCCCCTCTTCTTCAAAAGTGGGCATAAAAATGTATTGAAATGGTTTTAGGTCCACCTGCTTTTGACGCTACAAAACTTTTAACCTCAACTCAAAAGAGCAAAGCAGCCAATAGGTCATACCAAACCGTAAATCCTAAATCTGTGACTTTATCATGCAACTGTGTAGGTTGCATTTACGGACAGGTTCAGTGTCAAACAATGGCTATGCTGACTCTGTCATTGCAAAAACCACAGAACTCAAAGCTAACCTTATGCAGAGGTCAGAGGTTATTAAGCAGTTAGAATATGAGGACCGCAATGACCTCAACCGAAAACGAACTTCTGCTACCATCAAAGCACGAGATTAACGTGCCAGGACGCGGAATTATCCATACAAGTTGCCTGAGGAATTACATTATAGCAAGGGCATAAGCTTTACGTGCCAGGACGTGGAATTATCGATACAAGTTGCCTGAGGAATAACATTATGGCAAGGGCATGAGTGGCCCCAAATCTGATTTGGAAAGTCTCCCACATATTAAACACCTTAAATATGCTTAGTTGATTGTGTGATTATAATGATAACATGTGACTCTAACCTGTTCTGGCACTTCTTAGCAATAAAGTGCCCTTGTGTCAGCCTCAGGCTTTCCTCTACCTAAAAAGGCAAAAATACCTTATAAAAATAGATACAAATGAAAAAAAGCATTTACAGTACGTACTTTAAATCTATTTCTATGAATTAACCGAGGTAATGAAACTTGTGGTTTTCATGTAATTACCAAATATGCCGGCTGGCTCAGTTCCATGTAATGGCCCGTACACTGTTCAAACTATAAACATGTCCTCCGTTCCATGTTGGTGGAATGGGGCTCTATGTTTAAATGTCAGACTTATAACACACAAGCTATTATTGCATAAGTGGCTCACAGAGTCCCTGGCGTTCAGTTCTGACTTTATGTAGCACATTAAAGCTACACGTTTAACCAAGTATGCTTTTGTCCATTTAGGTAATTTAACACTGATTCGGCCATAATAGGGTGGGGAACTGTTTAAAATGCAACCATTGCATACCAGAAAATCAGAATTAATGCACTTTAAGCACTTATCTTCTACTTTTTAGCCAAGAAGTGCCCAAAATCCTCTTTGTCATTCATTTTTTGAACATGCAGACAATATTAATTTAATATTTAATTTAGCAATTACTTTAACAAAAAAATTAAATTAAACTTTTGCGCATAAAGACCCTCATAATCATTCCTTTTCTTCTAAGAGAATTCCAATTGCTGAAATGCTTTAAACTGCAATGATCAAGCCATATGTAAGAAAGAACTGGACATGAATCAATGATCAAAGATTTACCGGGAATTCGGTTACCTAATTATGCTATTGATTGTTCTTCCCTTTCACATTTTATTTAAATCTTACGCTTAAAATCATCCATTTAAAAAAATGTTTTGTGAACTTATTGATAGACTCTTTCTAGCATGTAAATCATATTTAGATTAGACTCCATGTAAGCGTGACCAGTAGCAGAAATAGCCGATGGCAATAACATTTCTAATTGGCTACTAAAATCTCTAATTTGAGTCTGAAAACAATTTAAAATAAAGCAGATTTTTACACTTTCTGAGATAACAATTTCCATATAATATGCATTTTTGCTACTGATTCAGATTTCGTAGTACCAACTTAATCTTATTTAATCATCATGCTTTAATATCGTTTACAGCAATTAACACTTTTATAGAAAATAGCTTGTGCATTTTATTTGTTTTTACTAAGAGCATTAGGCCACATTACCAAATCGCTCCATTGGAGCAAAAAAGCCTTTTTAAAAGGTAACATGATGTGATATTGAAATAAAATGTCACTATGGTACCTTTTTGAACCAAAGGAGTGATTTTGTAATGTTTGTGGTTTTGTGAAATAGTCATTCGTTTGAACTTTGTTGTAAACTATGTTTTCACAGTAAAAACAAATTGTTTCATGTAAATCATATGTTCCCTTCCAACCCATCCTTTGAAGAGGTTAGGTTAGTTTTAACTAACACTATTTCGGATTTATGGTTTTGATTTTGAAGACTGACTGACTCCATCACTATATACTGCCTCACCCCTAATCTAACTTGTTTGTTAAATGTATATATTTTCCGGCCCTCTGGCTACAGGAAACTATTACTATGTTGTCATGTATAATAAAATTGTTTCAAAAGTGTAGCCCTTATGGAGATTTGACTGTATGCATATTGCTGAATGAAATGTGTTCTGTCACTTAAATGATTTAATACTGTTTTAATTCAAAACTTTTTGTAAAATCAGTATTGATTGTTGTGTTATATTAATTCATTGTTTGGCTACACATTTTGCCAATACAGTGGTTATTTTCTTTCATTTTGAATGTAAAAACATGTCACCATTGTTTTCAAATCATTTTTAATCCTAATGAAAAATATTTGTATTTGATTCATAATATAAATACCATGTTCTTCAGATGAAGGTGTATTTGTTAATAAAAAAAGTATATTATACTTCTAAATCATTTACACTGGTTGTGATTATATTTTATGGTGTAAAATAAAAAGACAATTTTGCAAACAAATGAATTTTGTATTTAACAAATAAAAAGATTTTACGTCAGTAAGTGTTCATCACATATGTGTCCGCGATTAATTGGGCGGGGTTTACCCTTTTTAACATGCAAATCAAATAGCCAATTGTTATGAAAAACAACCTAAGTAATACAAATCTATTTGTCTTTATTTCTACCTAATAAAAGCACAGAAACTCTTTCAATCAGATGAGACACACCTTGATATGACCTTTAGGATGACCTTGACCTTTCACCACTCAAAATGTGCAGCTCCATGAGATACACATATATGCCAAATATCAAGTTGCTATCTTCAATATTGCAAAAGTTAAGGCCTATGTCAAATTGTTAGCACGCCGCGGACGGCGGACGAGAGGGCTATGACAATATCTCGAGTTTTCTTCGAAAACAGCCGAGCTAAAGAACAAATATCAGGAAATTGCAGCTATGATTCTTCCAAAATTGTGTGTCTTAAGTAAGTTTAATTAGGTAGGAGTGCTAGGACGCACTATGGGTCCTCACATATATATGCAGCATCAGACGCAGAAGAACCTCATAAACTCCGAAATACAAACACACACACACACACACACAGTGATTCCATAATCAGTGATTTTTTTACCTGCAAGTCCTGCGTCCTGGACTCACAAAAACCTCTGGGGATGCAAAGTTTCGAATTATGTGAGTCCCAAAAATGCGTTGAAATTTCTAAACAAATTATGTAGTTTAATATGAGGACTCGTTCTTTCAATTCGAGGACTCATAGATTTGCATGCTATCGAGTCCCAGGACTCAGATGAGAAAATTTGTAAAAATATCACTGCATAATTCAGCAATCGGAGCTCAAAGGTTTAATCTTGTATTTCGTTTACATAGCTAAAATGTCAAAATGACAGCCAAAGTGAAACATAATGTAAGAGTGGAACTTCCAGTTCCCAAAAGATCGTTACAAGCACTATTCGCAACCGATAAAGAAAGGCAGAAACAAGAAGATACATACTCGAGATTCAGATCAAGATGGCAATCAGCTTCACAATTACATCTTCAAACATAAGCAAGGCCCACATAAACTAAATTAAGAGGAACACGGCCCGCGTCCTTTTAAGAGGAACAGGAGGTTGACATGGCTGATCGGCTCAAGGACACAAAGAGCATGAAGAAATACAAAGCCACGACAAAGAAGACAGACCTCTGGAATTCAAACGCAGCAGAGCTTAATCTGGAGTTTGGGCCTATGTTGAAGACTGGTACGAGAGCGTCAGGACTGTTAGACCGGAAGGGAGGCTCAGCAACAAAAGACATGACTGATAGGGACAACTTCCTAATGAAGAACTTATTGTTCTTGGCATCACATATAGCGACAGGGAAGGGCACATCAGCAAGTAGTGTGAGTAAAAATATATATTTCTCATGTGATTTTTCTTGTCCTTTTTTATTACAGTATGTTCTTTTTAATGTCAATTGCCATATTTACTGCCGGATAAAGGGGTGTTGGATAAATTAAATGATCTACTATAAGTATACACCTGAGTTGTCAATTTCCTATGTCACATGCCAGAACTAACTTATGGCAGCCGGGCTATTTCAGCATTTTCAAAATACATGCCAGTTTGGTGATCAAGATCCCAAGCTATTTCATCATCATTAAAATCAAAGCCAGTTTGGTGGTCAAGATACTGAGCTTTTTCCAAATAATTAAAGCCATTTCATCATCATCAAAATCTAAGCCAGTTTTGTGGTCAAGACCCCAAGCTATTACAGCCTTATTAAAATCCAAGCCAGTTTGGTGGTCAAGATCCTGAGCTATTTCAGCATAATTAAAATCCAAGCCAGATTGGCGGTCAAAACCCCGAGCTATTTCATCATAATTAAAATCTAAGCCAGTTTGGTGGTCAAGATCCCAAGCTATTTCAGCATAATTAAAATCCAAGCCACATTACCCACCCCAGGGCCCCGCCCACATAGCTACACCCACCCAAAATTGCCTTCTCGTCCGTCCTGGCCACTATCTCCTCCTACACTATTCGCACTAGAACCTTGAAACTTAAACACAGCTATGAGCATATGTGCGACAGTGCACTATTTGGAATTTTGATCTTACCCCTGGGACAAAAGTTATGGGGGTTGGGATGGGGCAGGGTCAGAGATTTTCACTCATTTTTTTTAGGTTATTTTACATGAAATTCTTCATTTCTACACCGATTTACTTCAAATTGATACTGAACATCTCTTATGACAATACGGTCAATCTCAACTATGCATGGCCCCATTACCAACCCTGGGGCGCCACGCACACATAGACCACACCCACCCAAAATTTTGTTTGCGGCTTGGGGATATTTCAAACATGTGTTTCATACTTTTAAAAACCCATACTTTGAAGGGCTTCTGTTTTTCCTCTGACAATGAAAGATATACCGTTTACTCTTTAGACATACTATGTTTAAATCATTCATTTTTTTATTCACAATTCAAGTATCAGATCCTGACATTTAATATGAATAGGTATGCTTGGTCTACTTCTACAAACTCAACAACAAATTTAACAATTTCTGTGGTAAATGTATTGTAAGTTACCAGAAACAGTGCATACTATTTTCTACATTTATTATGCATGTAATGTGCATAGATCATAGGACAATTTCCATTTTGAACAGATTTTGTTCCCAAGATTGTGTGAACTATTCTGCACTGGAGCCATCTGATAATATATTTCCTTAGTTAGATTTAACACAAGCGCCTGTACATTTTTCCAGTCAATATTAAAGCATTTTGAGTTCCGTGAATAAATCCTTGGTACAATAGGAAATTTATGTTTGTTTTGACATGTGAATCCAAAAATTCTTTCGAAATAAAACAATTTCATTCCATCATAATTTCTCTCACAAAACAAATACCTCTTTCATATATCTACTTTTTATATAAATATGGCTTTTGTTAATCTTGAAATTACGATTACCGGTATAAAATAGTGGCATATCCAGAATATCATCACAATTTAGTATTGGCAGCTTTTCAATATACAACAGTTTTTCAAGACATCAAGCAAAAATGTATTTTTCAAGGGTAAACATATATTCTCGGCATACATTTGACCAGTATTAAATATTTTTTTTAAATCTATTTAGGATTTAATCAGTGAAAAACAATTTCGCCTGAAACTTATCGATAAAGCCATGTTATTTTCATGTATTTTTCAAAAGAACATAATTAATTATCTATCATATTCAACCCACCTAGGTTATATTCCTTAAAAATTACAGTTGAAAGTATAGCACGATATAATTTCCCTTTTATCAACCGGTTTTCAAGTCTTATTAAACATTATTTAGAGCCCTAGACATAAGTGGTTTATGTATTTCCTCCACTTACTTTTTCAATTTTGAACAAACCTCGATGTTTTGGGAACTCATTAGAATGTTGGTTGATTAATATCATCAACATAGGATTTACTTAACAATAAACCAGTTGTTTACTGGTAAAGACCCCTTTAACTCATTACAAAACAATAACAGGATTATTAACAAGGTTGTTGGACACAACTCAAGAAATTGGGATAAAGAGATGGTGCTTATTTTGAGCATTTTCCCCTTTTCCCACAATGATTTCTACCATAATTATGTAAGCTATTTCTTCTTTGTATTGTTAAGTTAAGAGTTTAAAAACCTTATCTAGACCCCTGTTACTTTTGTTTTGCAGACATCAAATGAACCATAGTACTGAATGAAAATTTTAATAACAAAAAGCAATGCCTTCTTTTGTTACCATGTTTGCAACACAAACAAAATCTCAGATAGAATGAAATAAATGAATTTTCCCTAATAAACAACACAACACTGAACTATGACAAAACTCGCTCACACAGTATTCTAAAAAACACTATTTAAACCACAAAATAGTTCAAATCAAAACAATTTCTCAATTGAAACTTCAAGAAATTTTCACTAAACTTGTATGAAAATTGCTATTAAAACAAATGTTTCGAGAAATTGATAGTTAACTGTGACTGACAGTGACTGAAAAATGTCAATCAATATTTATACTAAACACATAAGGAATCAATGAAATACCTTAAAGCAACAGAACAAATGTTGGATACCAATTTTGAATAATGCAACTTGCACAGTTTTAGAAGCAGAAATCAAGTATCACTATTTCTAAACTTTAAATGATAAAAAATGTCCTGGTCGCGAAATTATATGAAAAGACATAATTGAAATACAAATTACAACAAACTGGCTATATAGGTATATCAATCAATCAATTAAAAATTACATTTTAATTAGTTAATCTGAATTGAAATGAACTGTACATATCCGGATTTTAGCGATCTGTCCAGATGCAGAACGTGTTTTTGTTTGGTTGTTTACCTTGTTATAACACAATACATGTACCTTCCCGAACGAACGACAACTCTTGTTCGCCCTTTAAGTTTTGAGAAGACTGAATTAAGGCCTAGCTATGGACATGCATACCCGATCAGGCGATATGCCGATATTATTGCAAATGCCTTTCTATATGGCTTGAAAACATTGCCTGTACAATGAGCAATAGGCTTGAATGCTGTCCATATCTGATCGTACAAGTCTTTTGGGAATCACTTTACTTGCAAAACATTTTTGAAACAAATATGTCTGATTTAATAGTTTTAGCCTTAAGGAACAAATCATTTATATACAAAGTGGAATAGCAAACAAAAAATTGATTAAAGTTGTTTATCTTGAAATTTAAATGTACATTCAATACCAATACGTTGCCCAAAGCAAAACTTCATTTTGTTAGCAACCACAGAGTTAACAAATATTGACATCTCTTGATATCAACAAGTTAACAACTTGTATACATGTGACTTAGTTCATACACATGTACAGGGCTTTTTTTCTTGATTTGGTGAAAGGGCCTGGCCTCCCATGTTGGGAAAGAAATTATTGACAAAACTGAAAAAGGGGAAGAAATTTCCCAAAGGCAGCTTGAAATTTGTAGATTGCATCATTTTAAAGAAATTCTTTCATTCTTGCAATTTCTTGGGGGTAGGGGCCTATATAAGGCCCTTGCTAAAGAAGGAAAAAAAGCCCTGATGTTACAATTACTGTTTTCATTACAAGGGTTTATTCCCTTAAAGCTTACAAACAATTTTTTTTATTGATCAGGCTATAAGAAAAGAAAATCAATTACTGGTTATCCCTGTTTTCACCAACCCATTCTTAGAATAGTGACTTCAGAGTAAATATATAATCATACAATTTATCACAAGATGTATTATAAATAATTGCTATTAGACCTATTGACAAATAAAAAGAAAAGTTTTTCTCTATACCTTAGTTTTGAGTTTATTGATTGTTTCTTTAATACTACATTAAGCAGGGTTCCCGCTGTCGATCGCCATTGTCACCAATGGAACAAATAAAAAATTCTGGCGACACATTTCCTCAAATGGCGATTTAAAAGAAATATTTCCTTAAAATTACAGAAGATGCTCTGTTTACCAGCCACTTTACAACAGTCCTTATGCAATAGATTTCCATGATGTAAGCGATACTGCTGAAATCAATGGAGCGTGCTGACTGCCGCAAAGTGGAATGTAATGGTGATAATTGCGATTATTTTGGGTGTTAATTCTTAGAAGTTATCCTTATTGGTCGTCAGTTTTATTGCTTCAGAGATAATACAACATTGAAATATACCGACTTTGCCCTTAAATTTGAAGAGTTTGTCACATTATACAAAGCAGATTAAAGACTGTACATACGTTGACAACAATGACAATCAAAAAGGTAAGTATCGATTTTTTAGCAAAATCGATGTGATTCAAGGCATTAATTAAACATTTTACATTGATTGGTGCTATATAAACGTGACATAATTTTCTCTGTTTCATTTGTTAAAATGGTAAGATCAGAGTGTATATATAGCGCCTAGTAAAAAGGGAACGTTATATTCAGATGATTTTGAGATTCCTTCAAAAAATGTAAGGAGTCCGTTTATATGTAGTTATTCTTGAATGCTCTGAGCTTTTATGAGTACGTACGTACAGCGACCAGAGGGTCAATATAGCTGGGAGTTGGATTATTTCAACTACGTTTATATTAGTTATTCTTGAATGCTCTGAGCTTTTATGAGTACGTACGTACAGCGACCCAGAGGGTCAATATAGCTGGGAGTTGGATTATTTCAACTACGTTTATATGGACTATTTCAGACAGTGATATGCCCTTCAAACTACATCTTAAACGTACCCCAAACTCAAATCTAATTCATCCTGAAGAAATGAAGAACTAAAGAATGTGTTTGCTATAAGTTAAATCTTCACTTTAATACAAACTTACCTTAACTAAGTTAACGAACACTTCAAAACATATCCGCTATCGATCATGCGGTTAGTGTTAAGACAAAAAATAAGGGAGGTAATCTAGCACAGAACGTCAAAGGTTACATTCCAATTATTCCCGGTGTATCCATCTGTAGTCCGAAATAGTGCACATTTAGTAAGATGAGTTTAATTCACTTAGTTTTAACTCTATTTGTTTATATTTTCGACAGCAGTTTGCTCAAATAGACACTATCAAATCTGTTTTCTGGGAGAAACAAGTGATTGGTTTTGGCATAGACCCTTTAAGCGTTAAAATTCCCTTCCATAACTGTTTGGTGTGTCCTTTAAAATTTTCATTTTGACCGCATTATTGTATTCCTACAATCGTCATCTTTACTTTACAATAAATATTTATAGTAGCATTCAAGTTAATGTTTGGAAGTAATAGTGTTTTTTTTATTTTTGGGATAAGGCCTTAAATAAAAAGGTGTTTGTTTCCACTAACCCACCCGATCCGAATGTTTGGTGCCGACCCTAAGTCTATTTTGATAGATCTATTCCATGTTGAGTATTCAAAAAAGATTGCTTCATTCAATTATATATTAAAGGTTACTGTAAAAAAAATAGAAAATATGTGATAACGACATGTGTGTGTGTGTCTGCATGTGCGCGTGTGTGTGCGTGTGTGTGTGTGTGTGTGCGTGCGTGCGTGCGTGCGTGTGTGTGTGTATTTCAGGGTTTATTTACAGGTCGCGCTTCGTCTTCATCTTTGGGCAGACCTAGCTGACATGTGATCTTTCAGGAGGAAATCTTAATGCTGAGCCAAAATAGGTCAAATTGACCCCGGGTTTTCGCCAAAGATATAATTTTGGGACAGGTGCTCTGCTAGATAGTTTCATATTTGGCTCATCAGATTGCAATTAAAATGTCAAAAGATGTAGGAGCCATGCTATATTATATTATACAGAGATAGCCATANTGTCGTGGTTGTTAGCATTGTCAAACGGTGTATCTCTTTCCGACAACTAGATTTTGTAACATAACAATTGGTGTCATAATATTGTAAAATGCTCATTCAACGTCTGGTTAACACATTTACCTAGCGGTTAACGTAGCATGATTTGGTTGTACGACGCCAAAAATGTTGTTCAATTACAGTTACATGAATCGTGGCCTACTGAACTATATTGTTACACATGTTTTGTCTGCGCAAGTTTTTNAAATGTGCATATGGATATAGAAGGCTTTATTATTTTCAAATAAACTTTTTTCTGATTGAAAACAAATGCTGTGACAATCTTTTTAAATACTAATTCTGTTAGTTGAATGATTTTTAATGATTTTTAATAATTTCCCGAAGGGTTAACTTTAATCGGCTATTTTTGACAAAAAACTGCATATGCCGTCTGGCCTTACCTGTTATTATACAAAATAAATTGTACCCTTTATTTTTACCTCTTCTCACATTGAAACTAAATCCAGAAAGAAATTATTGTGGTCAAAAGAATTAACGTTTCTTGCCGGGTTATTCTAAACTGGTTGACCGACTGTTCCTCTGATTTTTTAGGTTTTCATAGATTAAAGATTTAAATTCACTATCTAAGAGCTTTTCCATATCATCATAGATACAAAAATCAATTATCTATCAAAACGTCACCAGGTCTTACTAAAAAAACTTCTTCTTTTTTCCCCAAATTCAGTCAAACAATTCCAAATTGATTGGTTGACTTTAGAGGTGATTAGTCTATAAATGAAGGTCTCAGGTCGTTTCGCCCTAAAACCTGTTGGCCCTAGGTCACCCTGAGTCGTTTCATCCTTGGTCGTTTCGCCCTTACAAGTGGGTTGTTTCGCCCTTATTTTATTCTTATGTAATATTATGGTTTTGTAAATGATTCTTTCGATCTGAATAGTATTTGTTTAACATATATGGGAAATTAGGATTTTTATTACAAATTTGATTATTAATTGCAATTTTAATTTAGTATTTGTTTATCATATATGGGAAATTAAGATTATTTTATTATTACAAATTTGATGATTGCGCAATTGTCCGTTTGATTTTAATTGCATTATTAATGTACTGTAGTTTTTTCGTCTTTTATAATACTGTATTAAAAAATATCACATTCAGCTTGTGACAAGCTAAAGATAAATCCTTTTAAATCGCTGTATGTATAAAAACTTGGGCGAAACAACCCAGGAATTAGGGCGAAACGATCCAGGGCGAATGGGAATAAGGGCGAAACGACTCAGGGGCAAAGGGGAATTAGGGCGAACCATCCGGATTCATAAATAAAGAGGTTTTTAAGTTGTAATATCCATTTTCCTGCAATTTTTTTTATTGAATATTATATAAGGGCAGGAAAACGTTACCATTCCTTATCCAACATTTGATAATTTTTCCCAATTTGAAGTAGAAATTCTAAAATTAAAGAAGAAAGTAAATCAAAGAAGAAAAAATTCATTTGACTTTGGACTTGATTTTATGGACCGTAGTTCACATGCATGTTTATTATTAATTGCCAAAATGTGTGAAAAAGAATCAACAACAGTTCTCAACTTATTAAATTTTACATTTGATGTAAATTGTTGCCAATGCCTCATGGGCAGCTTCTAACTTAATCCAGAAGATAACTGTTTTCTAGTGAATCCAATTGTTGCTGACTTTCAATTAAGTGAGGTGGAGCTACATCTTTAATAATGACTTCAGTGTTGTATAAATACATCATCATGTCTCCAATGAAAAGTGTTTATTGAGTACTGAAACTGTACATTTCAATAAAAAGGCACATGAGAGAATAATTAAATGAGTTTGTAAAGTAATGCACCAGGCAATTAAAAATACCCCATATTCCCAAAACTTAAAGATTTCACAATGCAAATAAGCCAAATTTCAGGATTTGTTTTGCTTAATTTCCCCAATTGGACAGGAAACGGTACTTTTTAATTGGGTAAAACATCGCTGAGGTAAACACAATTTAATAGAAAAAATAACAAGCCTGCTTTAAAAGAAATTGGAATTGGGGAAAATGGTTAATTGTTATTCTTAACTTCTTATAAATTTGTGGTGGCCTTATAAAAAAACTGTTCTGAACCATAATGGCTATTTCCTCATAATTGCTTGATAATCAGCATATTTGTATACGAAAAGTTTCACACAAACAATTAAGACTTCTTAATATCAAATATATGAGGTATATGACATCAAAATAAAAGGTTTATTATGTGGTTTTTATATTTGCTTAGGTCTGCAATGTGTGTTTGTATTCATAAAAAGTAGGCTCAGCCTCTGGATCAGCGACATATTGAAATGAGTGATTACTTTTGTGATTCATTTGTTTCATTAATAAGCCAATCAGAATCAGTCATGGCTACTGAAAGTCCAACACCGGTGGGCAGCGAACACACCGATGAGGAAAGCCACATCCAGTTCTTTTTGGAGGCATGTTTCGAGTATATTGTGAAATCATTAGACTGGAGAGACTTAATAACCTACCCATACTTTCAAACAGGTAGGTGGGACTTGTTTTTTTTTATAATTATTTTCTTATTGGTATTCCTCACCCCATTTCGAATTGTGGTTAACGGGATAGATACAAAATAGTGCTTTATGCTGATGTTGTAAATATCATATTTTGTTTTAATGTATTAGCCTTTCTGTGGGACAAACAATATGTTATTGTAAAAAGCTTTATCAGTACAATTCTAAATGTGATTGATTTTACTAATAAGGCCGTTTTAAATGTGTTTGTGTGGGGATAACAAGACTAAATCAAATCTCTTTTAAATGAAAAAAAACCCACATGTATGCTATTTTAATAGGCTGCCATTTACTGATATGTTTCCATAGCTACCTTTATCTCAAAATAAATTAATTGAAACCTTAAAATAAATTAACTGAGCAACCTTCATACTAAGAAATGCACATAGTTATATCTCTTAAATTATAAGAAATTGTCCTTTTGTGGTTTTCAACAATTTCATCTATACTAGTTAACTAATAACACTATTCAGAAAATCGCCTTAGTTTAAATGTGTTTAATTTAATTCTATTTTGGATTTTGCTAATGAAATAAAAATGTCTGTATTGCAAGAATGTCTAAATGACTAAACAAACTGTCAATTGAATCCCATCCTATCTGTGGTTTCAGAAGACATACGGAAATTTAAAGACACGGATAAAAAAGGTGGATCAACAGATGCCACCAGACAGATGCTTCTGCACATTATGCAACTCAAGCAGCCTGATAGATTTTCACTTCTTGTTGCTGAGTTGGAGCATTCAGGTATGATTTTTGTAAAATTGTGTTTTAATTTTGTCGTCGTGTTGCTATTGATTAATAAACAGAACAACAAAGAGAAATAGTGTTGATATTTAATAAGATAACTTTTTAAATTACAGACATTCGTTATAACCGGAACAAAAATTGTCCGATAAGATTTTTGCTTCAGTTACATTGGATTCCAATATTTCTACATATAATTCATATATAATTGTTCTATGTCCGAAGCAATAGCTTCACACATAAAACTGCGTGTCTAAATGTAAAGCCCTCAAAATTGAAGAATATTATAGTTAATGAGAAGATGCCACCAGTAGTTAAAATTGACAATGTCCAATATTTACAGTAAAACTATAAACTTACCTTCTTTTTATGCCCACCTTCGAAAAAGAGGGGGTACATTGTTTTGCTGGATGTCGGTCTGTGTGTCTTTCGGTCTGTGTGTCTGTCGGTCTGTGTGTCTATTGGTAGACCAGTGCATTTCCGATCAAAAACTTGTGAGTGGAATGACCGATTGGCTTGATACTTCACATGTGTATTGGCCTAGGACATAAGATGACCCCTATTGAAATTGGGGTCACTAGGTCAAGGTCACTGTCACAATAAGTGTGAAAATCAAGGCCCTGTTTAGGGGGCATATGTCTCCGACCGCGGAACTCTTGTTAGAATTTTGTTTGTAGATCATCTGATTTGTTTCAGAAAACTCAAAAGTTCTTAAAATCCTCAAGGCTGAAAAATTTCCCATCACGCTTGAGAGCAACTTAAAAGAAGCATTGAAGAATAACCTTCAATTTATCGGTGACAACCTGAATGTTATCCCGATCTTACCAAATCTTGAAGAAAGGAACCTTATAAGTGAGAGACAAGCCAAAGATATTATAACAACATGCCAGTCAAAAAGTCCATTCAACGCCGCTCTGGATTTGATGCTACTTGTTGCAAATAAGGAAGAGTATTGGCTCCCAAAGTTATTGCTGTGTTTGATAGAGTGTTCAGGAAAATACTCTTTTATTGCGAAGAAGATCGACCCACATCTGACTGAAGGTACCAACCAACTCATCTTTTTGTAACATTCTAACATGCTCAGTGAGGTCATTTAGAACTTTGTAAGGTTTTACAAATTGCCCTAAAGGGAATATTCTTGTTCGTAGCATTTATCTTTTAGTATTGAAGGTATAAAAAAAAAGAGTTATATATTGATAGAACACACTGAGCGAAATTGCATATAACACAATAACCACAACCCTCTTATCAGTATTATCAAAGTTATTGTCATTTGCATAATTTGTGTATATTCAGTTTCTTATGTGGAGCATTACTGCAAATATTGCAAGATATTAAGATCAAACATCATGTTACTATTTATTTGTATATGCAGGGAACATTGTGGTAAAGTGTTGATTGCAAGAACTATACTTTTTTTCAGTGTTGTTGGAGCTATTTTCCTTGGTGTTTTTTATGTGAAGAGCCTTATTATGTCACTTCATAAATTAAAACGTTATAAAGGGTTACAAAGCAAAACTTTATATAATGATAGAAGACTTTGAATAGCGGTATTGAGTATCGTGGATTATTGAGACTTTGCCATTTGTTTAAAAGTTTTGTACAAAGCATATCTTTTAGTATGAAATTGATTTGTGTGAACATTAATTTATAAAGTACAGTGACAGTTATGTTCTTTATTAAATAAAAAAAACTAATTTGTTTTCCCCAACTTTGAAGGTCAAATTGACACTTTTGGGTCAAATGATACTTAGGGGGCATTCTGCAATTACAGTGACATTACTTGTTTATGGAGTTTTTGCCCTCGATGGATGATGTGACACTTTCAAATGAATTTTACTTCTTTGTTGGATCACAGGAATTACTTATTATACCCCCATTACCATTGGTAATGGGGGCTATATAGGAGTCACTTTGTCGGTCGGTCTGTCTGTCGGTCTGTCCCGAAAATGAGCTTGTCTGGGCCATTACTATGTCATCTATCAAGGGATTTTGAAATCATTTGGCACATATGTTCACCATCATTGGACAGTGTGTCGCGCGAAAGAATTACGTCAATATCTCCAAGGTCAAGGTCACACTTTGAGGTCAAAGGTCAAAAATGGCCATAAATGAGCTTGTCCGGGCCATAACTATGTCGTTCATCAAGGGATTTTGAAATCATTTGGCACATATGTTCACCATCATTGGACGGTGTGTCGCGCGAAAGAATTACGTCAATATCTCCAAGGTCAAGGTCACACTTTGAGGNGCGTATGGAAAGGCCTTGTCCATATACACATGCATACCAAATATGAAGGTTATATCTCAAGGGACAAAGAAGTTATGAGCATTTTTCGAAACTTAAACACAAAGTGTGACGGAATTTCAGAAGGACGGACAGTGCGATCACTATATGCCACCCTACCGGGGGCATACAAATGACCTTTGACCTTGAAGGATGACCTTGCCCTTGACCTTTCACCACTCAAAATGTGCAGCTCCGTGAGATACACATGCATTTTTATTATTATTTTTTTTTCACCTTTGACCTTGAAGGATGACCTTGACCTTATACCACTCAAAATGTGCAGCTTCATGAGATACACATGCATGCCAAATATGAAGTTGCTATCTTCAATATTGCAAAAGTTATGACCAACGTTAAAGTTTTCGGACGGACACACAGACTGACAGACGGACGGACAGTTCAACTGCTATATGCCACCCTACCGAGGGCATACAAATGCAAATTACTTTTTCATTCCACAGTAAAAGGTCTTCAATTTTTGAAAACAATGTCTTATTCATATGAGATTATGATGAGAACAAAATTAAACACACCTTTGATTATGATCATTAGTCCCCTACTACCTTAATTGGAGGTCAGAAATAAGTCTGTGATCATGCAGGATTATTCCCATAAATTATAATGTCTATGGTGTTTCAATATAATATCTGTTGTAGTTATAGAGATATGTACTTGTTGCACGTAAACCTTCCCCAACATTTCATTGTGCATGCAAACCTTAACCGGACTTTCATAAGTACAACTGGCGGTATACTCCTTATAAAATGCTGGTCACAGTTGTAGGTCTAGGTTTTCAGTTTTACTGAATATCTGTAGTAGATAGAGAGATATCCCCAGGTGGTTTTAGCGCGCTCAGCACTGCTGTGCCTTAACTTCCAAATCAGTGTTGCTGCGATGCTTGATTTCCCGCTCATTGTTATTCAGTGCTTGAATTTTTCACAAGCGCTTGCACGCTCTGATTGGAACAAAAAAGTCAGTAAATAACCTTTTTGCGATCGAAAAATAAAGGAAACTGGTGTGGTTTAATAGAATGGAAGTAGTGCAGCTTTTAATTTAGAACATGTACAAAGTGTTTTTAAAATCAACATGCATAAGGAGGCAATCTGTAAAAAGGGGCATAATTTATACAAAATAAAGGTGAGAGCTACAAAACTCAGTAACCTCAGAAAAGAGAAGTTTATTTAGTAATTATGCTATATCAGTCTATTTAAATCATGTGACCCGTGAGGCGTGGTCAGTTTTGACAGGGGCATGATTTGAAAAACCTTAGCAGAGGACCATTAGACGATGTTGCGCACCAAATATTAAGCCCTGACCCTTCTGGTGTCAGAAAAAGATGTTCAAGTTTTCATTTAAAAACTATTTTGAGCTCTGGTTACCTACGCATTTAATGGACCGGAACAATTTGAACCACGTTGTAAGCTGGAAACCAAGGATCATTCCTGTGAAGTTTTGTTAAAATCTCTCATGGGCTTAAGTTGTGAGAAGAAAAAGTTAATACACCTAACGCATCTCACTAAAACACAGTTTTAAAAAACAGACAACGTACAACATGGTATCCTTAAAGCTCCCCAAGAGTAGTATGTGCTAAAGTGCGCTTATAAACTGTTATTTAAAAAGTATATGTATTTATACTTTAATAAATCACTATAAAATGTACTTGAAAAATAATATTTCTGATGAAACACATTGTGATAAAAAGCACTTAACAAATATAACATGCAATATCACTTGAATAACTATATAAGAAGATAAGTGTTTGGTCAAATTTGTTGATAACTACTGTAACACACCATACACATGCGAGTATAATGTTTGTTATACTAATCATCTTGTTAATCAGAAAAATTCTGAAATTCTAAATACCCCGGCAGATCATAAGTTTAAATCAATATACATGTTATCATACATTGTTAACATTCAATTTCTAGATAAAAGAACGATAACTTTATTGTTTGATTAACATGCCATTGTAGACTGATTATGACATAATTGATGAAACTTGTTAACAATCTAATTGTACATATTCGGTAATTGTTAAGTAGACACAGAGGACCAATTTATATAAGCGTTTGTGAATATTTAGTTACAGTCAAAAGGCGTGTCATTGCATAGAAGAATATTTACCACACCAACTTATGTATAACCAGAAGCATGCAAATAAGGTTATATTTCAGTACAATGAAAACTTCCTGGTTATATAAACTTTACAAAATACATTTTACACCAAACCATGTTCAGAATGATTTCATTTCAAGGGAGGTTATCTCAATACAAAAAAGCTGTTTGTAAACAATTAATAAATACCCGTGCTCATAGTGACTGGAGCAAAAATATGTTGTTTTTTTATATCAAATGTAAACTGCTGAGCTGAAGACAGCCAAATTGTGATAACCCAAGGGCCACAATTTGAGATTTCCTTGACTAATGAATCATATAACTGAAGTTGTGAAAGATATTGTTAATGTTTAGGTAAAATGTACAGTCTGATAATGACATACATGCACATCTTCTGCTGACTTTATGCCCATCTGTTAACTCTAAGAATGAAGCTTTGGAACACTGATTTATCCNCTAACACTAGCATACTGGAACCCACAGGGAAAAAAGTGTGACGGCCCAAGCAGTCGTAGAGAAGGTCTGTCGAGGGCAAAAGTGAAAGACGCCGAAATGACATGGACGCAGCTGAGGGGAGCGGCCCAGAACAGAGTGTGCTGGCGAAGTGTTGTTGCGGCCCTATGCTCCACTGGAAGTTTACAGGAATAAATTAAGTAAGTCAACACTAGCATACACCTAAATAAAAATGAATAGTTGTTAATAAATTATATATATATATATAAACCAATTAGGAAAGATACACAATATTTGAACATGACATTCACCTTTACATTTTTGTAGTCTATGAATATGTTTCAATTAAACGGCTGAAATATAAAATGAAGGCAATTTTCACAGTCAGAGGTTGAATAAAACACAATTATCATCCACTCCAACTGACAGCAAACAGCGTAGACCCAGATGAGACGCCGCATTATGCGGCGTCTCATCTGGGTCTACGCTGTTTGCATAGGCCCATATTAAATAACATATAATTGAATCCATGGCTGTAACTGACAATTCATGTAAACATAAACGGCTGAGGAGACGTTCACGATTTCTTCCCTTCATTATACCCTTTCATTGTTCACCCATGTTAGGCATATTCGGTAAGCATCACCATCCTTGGATTAAAACTAACAACATATATATCTTGACGGTTGATAATAAAAGACCGAAACTTGTGTAGCCCAAAGAAATAAAATGGAAATGTTTATACCACACAGCATAATTTTGACACAATCTAATAACAATTAAACTAAGTAATATGAGTATTTTTTTCAACATACATGTAGTTATTAGCAATTCAATAAGCAAAGACTTATGCAAAAACATATTTGTAAGTAAGTAGAAAATGAATTCGATTTCATTAAACTCAAAATGCAAGTACCTGGTCATTACTGAGTATATCATTCAGTTGGTTCAGGAAACTGGCCCTGCTGTTCTATAATTAGGGTCATTGGAGGCCCCATGAAGAATTACTCAAACAGCAAAAACACAACATTAATGTTTAGTGTATTTTGCAAATAAAATCATCCAATGGCATGTTTTATTATTGAGAAATCTGATCTTTATATATAATATAGTATTCTTTCAGTCAGTCGTCTACTATATTTATAGAGAAAATTTTTTTTTTTTTTTTTTTTTTTTTTTTTAAATTAAAGCATTCAAAACAAGTGCCCGCATATGCGTTAAAAACTTCCCATTTCCCATCTGCCCCCACGCCCACCACACACTGACAATTCTTATTCATAATGCCAATGTTTGATTATTCTATTTTTATCATTCCCAACCCACATATTTTATAATAACAATCATTCCGAAATGACACAAATCACACTATTATATGAAATGACATAAATAATACAGACAACAAAAAAAAGTAATTTTATACCCAAGAATATAATATACTTTTCGCAATGAGTCTGTAACATAAAAAAATGTACACACAATTACATTAACCTTTTCGCTCGCGCCAATCGGATTTAATACCAAAAACATCAATCTTTATCAGTTTGCACGCTATTTTAAGGATACCAAAGTTGCATGTTCAGAATAATAATGCGTTTAAAAGTATTTTTTGAGATATTAAACACAGGAAACTTTAATACACATTACGAAAGATATAGATATAAAGACGATTAGGTGTTTAGTAGGCGTCTAATATCTAAACGCATTTACAAAATGTATTATTTAGACAAATGTGGGTGAGATCTTGCACAAGTTTTTTAAATGACTTGTTGACAGATATGCGTTTTTTTAATTTGTTTAATAACAAAACTGTAATATTTGAAATATTCTTTAAGCCCCATTAAAACTCAAAATCAAAATATATTTCGTACAATATTTCGTACAATAGAGTTAATCCATACAAAATCAGTGTTCCTTATAGCAATGACCAAGCTTTCAACGCTAGATGTCGTCTGATAACATAGAGTTAACAAGATACACAATGCTCTTCTTATTTTTTGAGAAACAATATATTCCATTTTAATTCCCCGGAGCGATACCTATTCATACGACACACTAACACTTACATGATGCATGAACATGTGTTGAATATATTGTACCAAACAAAATAAAAATAGCATTTTGTATCTAAACAATGTTGAGGACGATTGTAATTAGCCTTAATGCACTGAAAGCGTAATTTTAAAGATGGTTATTTAAAATCAATTACTTTACATAACACCTTTTACGAGCTTTCTAAAAAGTGCACTGTGGTTGACGACGTTTTATTGGCGATGCATTTGAAGCGACTTAATGCTACATTTAAAGTTTACTCATGCTCGCCTGAAATATACTTTGGTTATTCACAGTGATTGCTCTTGTGCCGTGTATATGGTTTGATTTTCGAAAAAAATCACTTTTTAGCCGGACGAGTGTTAATAAACTAGACGCTCATTTGTTAAACAAAATTTCACAAATACAGTTATTCTAAGCATACATCATTCAGCCCTTGATATGTAATAAGGCTATTCTTTAAGAAAAATATTCGTTTTCCCTTATAGCACTTGCCATTGTTAAGTTAATTAGTTAATGTTTCTTCTGGTTGGGATTGCTTTGGGATTTCTCGGTTTACGTGCAAATGATTGATTGATGAACACAATGCGCCTTATAATCTTCAATCGTAGGTAAATAAGTTCTTCTGGCTCAAAATAGTAGTTAGTTATGGAACGAAACGGCTAGCAATGGGTGCAGTGTTTGGTTAATTAAATGTGTTCAATGTAATCATAGAAAATGCTGTTTACTATGATAAACAGTTGCAGCATGGTATTGTGATCAGTGTTAATTTTTATTTTCACAAACTGAGTTCAATCATTCTGAATAAACTTATATAAATATATTGCAATACTTTTGTATGATATCATGTTTGTGATAAAATGTTTACACGTTGTGTATTGTAAAACATGTGTTTTATGTTTCTATCGTCTTACATTATTTATATCCACAACTGTACAGGTACATTTTTTAAATGTGCTATTTAAAACACATTTCTTTAGTTGGTACTTCCTCTAGACCTTCATTCCAATATTAATATGGTATCGACAACCACAGTTTGCTTAAATCACATTCGGATACAAAAATCGAAGCAAATAACAAAACGAAATACGAACCAATACAGTAATCAATCCATTGCATAGTGTTTGTGTTGAGCCCAATCTATACCAAATCATCGTGGTTAAAATAAATCGTATTGGTGAATAAAGACGAGAACCCAAATATTCTAAAATAAACTGTTTTCACACGGACTCCCTACATCTATACGCGTGTATGTATGAAACACCATTTACAGTTTTGTATTTTTTGTTAATTATTACTTAAATGTTTATGTTACGTAACAATACATTATATATTTTGAATTGTTAAGATTCCCCTGTTGAGTTCATGTTGCACGTTGTATTAAAATGGGGTTTCGCTATACCGTTGAATATGTACATTGTATGCAGGCGCTCCGTAAAATGTTCTTTAAGTCAGCGGCTCAGTACTCGCGCAGCATGGCGGCATAAAATCAGAGGTTTATTCAAATAATGAAAATTGTTAAAATCTGTTTCTCAATACCAACATAACTTTATAATGAAAATACATTTTAACATTGCCACATTGCATGTAAATACCTATAAAATGTAAATGTGTACTCCATGAGGTTCTATTTACAGTTTCAATAAAAAAATATCAATAATAACACTTACATGTAAATGTATTATACCACTACCAGGTTTACTTCTTGCTTAAATAATGTTAATGTAGTTTAACACCCATTTTTCTAAATTAAACCGGTAAAAAACTGCTTATATTTATAAATTTCCTTTCCTTAAGGGGTTATCTACATAACTCATATGCAGAGCTCCAGATAAAAATTTAGTCAAATTCTTATTTACTCCCTATTTTAAAAATGAATTCTCATTTTACGCCCTATTTATAAAAGTAATGATTCTTAAAAAATATATTACCAAATAATTGTGTTTTCATGGTTTTTGACACATCAACAATTCAACATTTTGGTTTATAGTCTTGGAAAAGCTTGGCTTTCCTTTTGTTTTTTAACTGCTTTAGATTCAGTCATTTACGCAAGAGCTTATACGTTCATCAATTATTGACGAATCCATGCTTTGGGTATTTGGTTCATGAGAATCTTATTGAAAGAATGCATGCAGAGTGGATTTTTGACACTGAAACGGCTTTTTTTGCCTTCCACTTCGATACACCGCTTCGGTCGGCCATTTTGATTTTTATGTAAAACGCTTACGGACACTTCGACTAAGGTCATAATGGCCTGTTGGTCGCCGTTAAAGTCATATCAAAAACTATATTTAACATTTAATTTTAATGACATTTTGAATAGGTATACAGTATATTACTTGTGTATAAAAATTACGATAAGTGTAATTAAAAAGGTACAATCAACAGTAATGACTCGCCTGCAATACTAGGAGAACAGACCGTTTGGCCATTCGACCGTTCAAAGGTGTGGCTCTTTTCCTCACGGCAAACGCTTGAGTGACGTTGACTTAAAGTTTTTATTGAGCGCCTAAAGTAGTCAGAACCGGGATGAAATGTTTACCGTATATAATTTGCTACTGGAAGTTTTACGCATGTTCGAAAATTTCAAATTCGTGTTTTAGTTTTTCAACGCGTAACTTCACGCAAAGATTTTAAATCTAAATCGTTATTTAAGAAATTTAATTCGTTTTTACGCCTTTACGCATGTTATCTGGAGCACTGTGTGAAAGAGACGTTAATTTTGACCTAGGTATATTCAGATAATTAAAAAAAGACATCATCCCCATGCTTTTTACTTATAAACTAATGATCATATGATAACCTACATCTTTTTCTGAATATTTATTTTTTTGGGGGTGCGAGTTGACTTCAATAAGTGCGAGTTGACCAAAAAAAACGTGCGAGTTGATTAAAAAATGTGCGAGTTGATTAAAAAATGTGCGAGTTGATTAAAAAATGTGTGAGTAGTCTACCGTGCAAGTTGTCTCAGGTACGAGTTGACTGGCACCCCAACTTACGGACAGCCTTGAATGTATGGTTTATCTTTTTATACTGGATGTGTTGGCTTGATAAAAAAAACTGACTATGGTCCTGTATATGCTATACTGATCTTTTTTCTGTTTTGTGATCAGCAAAGATGTACATTTGAAAAAAAAATGAAAAAATCATGTGGCATTGCTATTCCAAGCCGTCTTAAGAAAGAAGCTCAGTATGACACATGTGCATAGCCATAGAAACAAAAGTGTTTCAAAACAAATTGTTGAGTAAAAGAAAAACTGCGTTCCCATATAAAAACTTAGTATTGTTACAATTATTTTATTACATTTCAGCACTTACTTCCTTGTTGACTAACTGAAATTCTATTGAGTCGTAAAATTAGCGTTCGGTAATTTCCGGATTTAAAGACTACAGATACAATTATATATCTATATTTTTTAAATAATGCCGTATTTAACGCTTGGTTTTCACTTTTTAAATGCTATTTTTGCAATCAAATATTGTTTAAAATATAGTTACAAAAATTAAATTGCATAAACAGAAAAAGCACGATCACGTGATCTTATTTCAGGTATGGAGTCCAAAACAAGTTGTCAAAAATGAAATGCGACATAATCGGACTTCAATAGTTAAGATTATTTGTAAATGTAGGTATTTCTTACTGCTATAACAATATATCAATATTTAACAACCTGACGTATCCCATTATTAACATATTGATGTGAAATTTCATTTGTGTTTTGTCAATGACAACCTAGAAAAACATCGCCACTTTATAATTCTAATATCCTGTTCTAATTCTAATCTAATTATAATCCAAATGACACTGACATATCAGTACCAAAGATGACACAAATATGTGATTATGCGAAATAGTTTCAACTCAAAAATTCAAAATATATGGTCTGTATAATGAATATAGGATCATTTTTTTAAAATTCGACTTAACAGAAAAGAATCTGCTGATCTAACAAGTCTTAAGTCTTAACTCAAAAGATCATAAATATATAAATTGAAATAATTAAATTTTAAACCTATTTATTTTAGCTCAATTGCATCGAAAGCATAAGGCTTATTGAAACACTATTGAGTCTGTTTCCTGGGTAGAAGCAGTACTTGGTGTCTTTGGGGGAGATATAAAGAACACTCCCACAGCCAGGATCGAACCCATGACCTCCCGCTTGCAAGGCGGACACCATATCCAGTACACCACAGTGACCTTATAATTTGAAAATACATAGCGTAATATAGGATTTTTTTTACAGCGACACATGAGGGCTATGTTAAAATTAACAATTTAAATAGTTGGGCTCATCAGGGATGGAAATTAGTGGTTGCCCGTGAGCCCGGGGCGAGTAGATTTTGGCCCGGGCAACTCAATTTCAAATGTTGGTAGTCCGTCTGGGCAACTAGCTTTTTTAAAGTCTTAAACAATTCAATGCAATTATACAATGAATAAAAGTTGGCAACCGTTGATAAATAATCATTTAAATAATATTTCATTTCTTTAGGTATAGGACATGATTCAATTCACAAACAAAATAACACATAATGCATTGAACATGTGTAATGTAAGCAATGTTTTAGTGTAATTATTTATAATTTTATTTAAAGAAAATATTAGATATACATAACATGACATGCATATGGTTCTGGGCTCGTTGCTCTTAAGCTGGGCAACCAATATACTAAAGATGGTTGCCCGTGCGGGCAACCAATTGTAAAAAGTTAGTTTCCATCCCTGCTCATCATATCCTGGTGTGGGGTATTTTCGACAGTGTAAGACTTCTATTGATTAATTCTCATAAAAATGCAAAAAGAAACATACAATTATTGTTGGTTATTCAAAAGTGTACAAAAAACAACAACTGTTTACATGTTTAAGTTTGTTTACTTTTAAACAAAATGAAAGTCATTCACTGCGCATGTTCTGTTCATCATGTACTGATGTAGGGTATTTTCGATGGTCACAATTATACAGCACACAAAAGTTGAGAAACCCTCTTCACATTTCATGGAAACTTTTATAGTACATTTTCAACTAGAATATCAATATTATTGGAAAATTGTGTAGTGTAATATTCATAATATCCAGTTTCATATTGCTCTCCAATGATCTTTTAATATTCTTATGTGCAATCTCGATAGACAAATGGATCTATCACTCAAACCTTTAACAATGGTTGTTAAAAATGCCAAATGCACTCGTTAATTAAATCTGTCACAACATATTATATCATGTGTAAGTTAAATAGAAATTTATTATAGAATATTGCTGGGTAGGGCAGTTTGCATGTGTTTAGTATCCTACTAGAATTTGACTTCAAGTACACCCAATTTTACTTTTTGCCTGAAACCTTTTTCTGTTGAACAGTATAATTATATATTTATGCAAAAAAGCATCACATGACTTTTCTGGAATGTTCTGTGTTTAAAACAGACGAAATGACAACATTTGGACTAAATAAAAAATGATTTAAATGTTAAAAGATTGGTTTGAATATTTGAGAATTAGTTAAAATGGATGAAAACTATTTTGTACAAATGTGAGTTTGTTTATTTATCGTTTCTTTTGCCATTAGCACTTAAATAAGGTCATTTGTTGAATGAACTGTGTGTATGCAAATGAAATAACATGTGACTTAGAGCATTTGCAACCATGTGTTTATACCAGAAAATGCGTGATCGTTGAAAATACCCCTACGTCAAAAATACCCTACACAACGATATATGCAGAAATTGTCCATTCTTTTTGTATTAAAGTTTGATTATATTTATAATCGATTGTGTGAGATAACTGTTAATTGTCTTGGCAGATCAAAGAAACCACTGACTCAAATTCAAAAATAATTATTGCTATTTCAGTGATTCAAATTAATTGAAACTTTAAATGTTAAGGAACCTTTTGTTTTAGTTGCAGTGAATAGTGCTTGAACAATACTAGATAATGGGAGAAGCAGCAGCCGCATCAGGTTCCAGCAATGTCCAGTTTTCACAACTCAGTATCAATGGTAAGCTGATTATATGAGAGCTGCATCATGCTAAACTGGGTCCTATTCTATATGTGGCCAGTGTAGCTCTGGACAAACCTTCTATAAAGTCACACAAGGTTTAATGGTCTCGTTAGCGGACAGTTTAGCTTTTGACCAGACTGGTAAATACTTCATGGCCGCATATACACTGCGAAAGGGGTCGGTGTTGAAGTGAGGCGTTCCATTTTGCCTATTGATTTGTATTATGTTTATTTTTCTTCTATTTATTTCCAAGAATGCACATTTACTGCAGAACTGTTACATTGTGTTTGCTGTATACACTGATCGCCAGGGCCAAAACACCCTTTTTGGGGAAGGGGCCTCAGCCTNTTTTACCCCTCAAATTGGAGTTTTTTAGTTCCATTTGGGGAAAAAAAGTGGTTATTTCGGTTGGGGAAGCAGCCGATATTCGGCTACATGAAAGAAGGTTTTTTTGGCCCTGATCGCGATCACAATATAACATGTTGGATAATTTATGCAAATATATATGCATAAGGATAGCTTGATGATCCAAAAATGTACCTACTTTTTTATATACCTTGTTGTTGCTGCATCAAGTGTTATATCCACATGTTAAATATTGTTCTATGAAATGAGACATTCTTCAATGTAAGTATTTTCAAATGCTTATAATTAAATCTGAAATCCCAAAATTGCAGTTTTACTGTTACTGTGATTTTAACGAATTCTATCTACAAATAAATAAATACGAATATTTGAAGTTGAAGTTTACTTGATGTACCATGCTACAGTTCATTTATCTGTGTAACCATTTACATTTTAGTTCACTCCGCCAAGCTAGCCACCAACACTGGGATATTCTCTGGCAATGTGGACACATTCGCAGAGCTGTGTGTGGATGGGCAGCCGCCCAGGAAAACAGAAGTGTGCAAGAAAACAACGAGCCCAAAATGGGATGATGCATTCACCATGTAAGAGCTGATGGACAGACAAAGTCATGATTAGAGCTTCATTCTGGGAAAACTGGTCTTAATGCATGTGCGTAAAGTGTCCTTCTAGATTAGCCTGTGCAGTCTGCACAGGCTACTCTAGGATGACACATTCCACCTGAATTAGATTTTCTCTAAGAAGAGACTCCCTGTAAACAAAAAATATACTATAAAAGAGAAAAGTGTCGTCCCTGATTAGCCTGTGCAGACTCCACAGGTTGATAATCTCGGACGACACTTTACGCTAATTTTGTAAAGGAGTGTAATTGAAACCACTGTTTGTGTGAAAATGGTTCAGCTTGGATTTCTCTGCCAATAAAAGTTGCATGTACTGTTGAGCATGTGTGAGTACTTTTATTCACTCTTGTCTAGTAACCACATTATATCTTGATCAAAAAGTCTATTATACAATATAATTAGGCAGTTTTGTTTAATTGCAAGTTTAAAAAAGGCTCTTTTAAATTTACACCAGAGAACTCAAAACGAGCGTCCATTATTCATTTGCATGTTCATTATGTGCTTTCAGACTGGTGACCCCGTATTCAAAGATTGAGCTGCGAATTCAGTGTGTGAAAGCCCTTCGAGGAAATGTCCTGCTTGGCACACACACTATAGACCTATACACTTTGCTGGAAGAAAATAGGGGCAAATGTAGGTTTCAAGGCTTGTTTCTTAAAGAAGCATTCTTCTCTACGATTGCATTTGTTAATAAATTCTTATGTCTGGGCAGTTTGTCATACAAGATCATCTTTTAGGCCTTAAAGAAATGTCTGTTTCCTGTATAAAAAAACAAACACGCAAGGGTCAGTAGGTAGGTGTTTTTTGTTTGTTTGAGATTTTTATTTATGTCGTCTAATTTAATCAATATTCTACCCAGTGCTACAGCTAGGATTTGAAAAGGGCAGGGGGGATATCTTGTCAAAAGGGCACTTTCAATGCGCCATATGTTGTCAAAAGGGCACTTTCAAGCGCGCAGTAGTATCCAGAATACTCCCTGTTGCATATTAATTTTTATATTATGAATAATTGTTAGATTTTTTTTTTCCATTATTATTAAATGTAATAAGTGATTTATATATTATAAATTCTCAACACATTTTTATTTTATTTTTTTAATGAAAGGGCGGGGGGGGGGCTTCGGAGGGGCAGGGGGGGGGGCCCTTCATTTTAGGCCAAGCTGGAGCACTGTTCTACCCTTATATCCATCTATCTCAATCTATATCAAAACTTTAATTACTCCTAATTTGGTTCTAAGAATACATCTTCTTAAATGGTAGTTATAGACCTGGGCCTTGTCTTTCAAATGGAAGATGTTATGCCAAATTTAACTTACAACTGAATGTTATTGGACCCCTGACGTTTAGCAAAGACAAACTATGTATCAAAACAATGATTGTGTATGTCAGTAAACAAATAAGTATTTTAAATGTCGAAAAATGTGAGCTAATAATCCACAGCAATTCAATATCAAATGCAAGATCCAGATGAAAAGTAGTGTTGCAGTCAACAGATCTTTATTCAGTCACTGATGTTTGTGTTTCCAGTATCCAAACTGCGCAAGGCGGTCCCGTTGACGAATGCCGACAAGAAGACGGCCGATCTCACACTCATATTTGACGGCCTCACGGTGAACATGAAGAAGTTTCCAAAGACTTCTCCGCCTAGCAGCGCCCCTACATCCAACGGTACGGTAGTCGAATAAGGTTTTACAGGTCGTGATTTTAAGCTTGGCTGTTTTCGAAGAATACCCAAGGTATTGTCATAGCCCNCGACCTGCACATTTTGAGCGGTGAAAAGGTCAAGGTCAATGATGACCTTCAAGGTCAAAGGTCAAAAAACAAAATCCAAGCACCCACAGCCAAGTGTTGGCATCCGCTATGCGGTGCTCTTGTTTGCATCAAGAGACTCTTTCTATTTGTAAACTTGTATTTAAACTTGTATCCAAATGGATGCTGAACTTTTTTGAGATGTTCAACTTTTTGCTTTTGCTTGGCATAACATTAAATATTGCAATGATTTGCTTTTTCACAAGAATGTAAAATTATAATTCTTAATTATATCTTTTATTGGTTCATTCAAAATTGAAAAGTATGATGCAAGTGCAAACAAAACAGATATATGTAAGCAGTAAAAAGCTGTATGATTTGTAATGCTGCTTTTATATTTGTATGTCTCTGGTGTTTTGAACATTTGTTGTGGGAGGCACAAAGTGATTGTTATGTCTAACTGACCTTGGGATTTTCCATCCCTAACTGTTACAAAAATACATATTACCATTTCTTCTAACACAAACTCTTTATATTTTCACTGTCGTGACTGGTTGAGTCCGACTTTTCCCATTTCACCCAACCTTACTTCAACTTTGAGCTATTTTGACTTTCAATAATGAGAATGGCTATTTGGTGGTATACTGTATTTCACTGTTTCATCTAGTAGCAATACCACTTGATACAACACTTGAATACAAACAAGTTTTTGCTGATGACCATTCCTAATCCATCCATATCATCCAAGCTTTTGCCCTGGTGGTTTTAGTGCAGCTTTACTTCTCCTTCATCACTTTTAAATTAACCTTAATCTATTTTGTCTCATTCTTGACAGGTGAAAGTAGAGATAGATTTTTTTCTTGCACCACAAATGCTTGCTTTAATTTGTTGATGCTTACGCAGTAGTTGTCTTATGACCATTCCATATCCTCCCTTATCATTCAACATTTACTTTGACCTTGACCATATTCTTCTTGTTAAACATGTTAAAAAGCAAGTTCAGTTCGTTGAGAAAAAAAAATTGCAACACCATTTTACCAACAGGACCCCTAAATATTTACACCATATTAGTCATGGCACTTATTAAATGTAACATTGATGTCAAACTCTGGTCAGATCGCAGATCGTGGCAATCAAATAGACTTACAAAAAACATAAGAATAAAAGTCATACACATTTTGCCCTTCAGGTCAGGTTGGGGGTGCTATGGCAACCACACCCACAGGGCCCCCACGGGAGGGTCGGTCCAGGGACTCGCGTCCTGCACCTCCCAGACCTGCACCTCCAGTTCCAGTTCCCAATCGTAGTTCAGTCATCTCTACAAATGCCACTCCACCAGCAGGTACGGCTTTAACCCTTTATTGTATTTTATGGGTTTTGTGTTATTGTCCCCTACCGGTTTCACCGCTTTGCGCTCTGTCTGTCAGTCAGTCTGTCAGTCAGTAAGTCAGTCTGTCACAATTTTCCGGATCCTGCGATAACTTAAAAAGTTCTATTTTGTCTCATTAACATTGATTTTTACAATTCAGCTGCGTTTTTGCACAATTTTCTAGTGTATACCATCATAAGAATTTTTTATAGACTCACATTCAATCCTGACGTAAAAATTGTGCTGTCAATTATTTCACCTGTTTAAATTAATGTTTGGTTCACCCTTGGCACTTTTGCTATAGAGTACACATTCAGTGTCAACTGACGTAATTAACAGACAATGTCTATGTTGATGTATAGCTTTGCCCATCATAATGCCTTTCTAATTTCCCCATTGTATAAACTGGGTCGTCCAGCTGAGTNCACCACCACCACCACCACCACCACTGTTGTTCACAGTGACAAAAAACGTATTCACACAATGGCTGCTACTACAACTTATAGCCCATATAGGGGGCATGCATGTTTTACAAACAGCCATTGTTTTTGTCTCATTTACATTGATTTTTACAATTCAGCTGCACTTTTGCACAATTTTCTAGTGTATACCATCATTAGAATTTTTTATAGACTCACATTTAATCCTGACGTAAAAATTGTGCTGTCAATTATTTCACCTGTTTAAATTAAGGTTAGGTTCACCCTTGGCACGGGAGCTATAGAGTACACATTCAGTGTCAACTGACAATATTAACAGACAATGTCTATGTTCATGTATAGCTTTGCCCATCATAATGCCTTTCTAATTTCCCCATTGTATAAACTGGGTCGTCAGCTGAGTTGGTGAAGAGCTAGCCTAGACTACCAGGTTCGATTCCCGTCCTGGCCTGGCCTTATAACCTGTGTGGTGATTGGTCACCAAATGATTTCTAGAGCTATTCTCCCCCTTTATCTAATTTATTAATGGCATTTATCAGTTACTGGCTATGTTTGTGCATTAAGTACTGGTAAAACTAGCTAACCCAGAGAAAAAGTGAGTAGGTTAGCTTTTCACAGTGATATGAATGAACTACTCTGTTGAAAATGTCCAAAAATTAAAATAAACAAACATTTTATTGCCCATGTCACCTGGTTTGTTTGTAGGTGCTGTCCCCACTGATAACAGCTCCATGAGTGCACCAACCACTGAGGCCCCGGCCTCCAGTACTGACCCTACAAACAACAATGAACCGCTGCCTAACGGGTAAGTTGTTGAGATGGTCTAGCAGAGTAGAGGAAATAGTCTAGAACTAAACTGATGACAAAGTCAATCGTAATACTGAATTGTTTTTCCTGTTTATTCTGCTTTCATGAAGTGATCAATGTGCTAGCCTTGTAGGCAGGGCATACCTTTACTGAGGCAACAATTTACACTGTTATGTATCAGTTAGGCAGGGCATACCTTTACTGAGGCAACAATTTACACTGTTATGTATCAGTTTAATATTTTTTTTCTCATTTATAAGTCTATCTGATCGTAATTTAGGGGAGTTGGGTTGCAGAAAATAGTTAGAAAAATGACAGTTTTATCTTAAGATCAGACCTGTAAGTTGAATAACAATAATAATAAAAAGAATGTCAGACATTCCCAAAAGTATTTTAAGTCCACAGGACATCCGGTCCTGTAGACTTATATAACATGCAGGACGGGACTGGGATTCATAGGACAGAAACATCAATGTACAAAAAATATATATATCCCAATACATTTGCGAAGTTAATTGTTATGTCGTTCGGCAACAACTCAGGTGCTCCATTAATACTAAGAGTTTGTTGTTTTCCTAAGTCTAAGGCTACATATTTATTTTGTTACTTCCAGGGGTGTCAATTTACCCAAATTTGAAATCCGTAAAATTAAGCTGGGGCCGCAGGGATAAAGGGCAGGACCCCTATGGGGGGCGGGAACCCCCGAGCCCTAGCTTATTGTACTGTTTTAGTCTTTCTAGTTGCAATTTCTGATGAGTTCATTGCGAACTATGATAAACCAGACCATCCGTGTCACCGCATATGTATTGTCATTCTATAAAAATGTTATAAAGAACGTTGAAAATAAATTAAAATCAACAGTCCGAAAACATGTACGTGTTTTGCACATGAAATAAAATGTGTTTTATGCATATCGTTAGACTGTAGAAAATGAAAACCAGTTCCAGTAGCCTAGAAAATACGTAATCAATATATAATTTGGTTAACACATTGCTTTACAATATGCTATTGCAGTACTTTACTTTGCTTTTCGATCTCTTAAAATTTTAAGATGGCGGACATTTCGTAGAATTGTAAGATTTTCGGAAAGTAGCGAAGAGGTTTCGTCAGTTACCGTTTGTGTCCGTGCCAGCCGCTTAACAGTCAGAAATCGATACATAAAAGACCGGACGAAATCAGTATACCGATCGCAAAGTTCCGGAATGCCGAATATTTGTTCTCAGATGATCGTGCAAATGAACAAATTTTATAAAATAAATCAACTTTTCCTATTAAATTATTTTCTGGACATTCGGACCGGCAACATAGCATTTTCAATCAGACCTGTCTTTAAAACGTCGGTCAGGTCGACGGTCCGACACTTTTGGGAATGTCTGGAATGTGTTTACAGGTTTAAAATAGCAGGAACCCCCTATCAAATTCAGTGTCATATTATATGGTGCAACAGTTTTTCTTAAGTATGATTTTTTAACTTTTTTATAAGTGAGTATTAACGGTACTTGTCCAGTTTTTCAGACTATTGTTGTTTGTGTTGCAGGTGGGAGGAGCGTGTGGACCCCCATGGCCGCCACTATTACGTGGACCATAACACTCGCACTACAACCTGGGAACGGCCACAGCCTCTACCAGCTGGGTACGAACATCCTTTACAAACTGTAACCTCTTAACCACTCAGATACGCATTTTGAGGCGTTTGTAGTCCCTTAGAAAATCAAATTAAATTAAAGACCTTTCTTTATAGATTCAGGTTATAAAGGCTTTATTTCGAACCCTAGAGATACTGATGAGTAGCAAACAGCATAAAACCTGAACAGCCTGCCAGTTACTTGCAGGCTGTTCAGGTTTTATGCTGTTTGCATATTGTTTTTTTTTTTACTTTGCTTCGGAGTGGGAAAGGGCTAATGCCCAGTTGTTGCATATGACCATTCCCTAGTGATTTACATGCATGTCTTACAACCACACTTTAATTCTTGTAACATTAATGCCTATTACCATTCGTGTCACCAAATTCCAAATGGCTATTAAGCATCATCTGGGGGCATGTTTGTCTACCAAGCAAACATTTATTCAAATATTGCCGACCAGGGGTTCTTAGAAAAGGGCAGGCACCAGTAAGAAAGTTGTGGTATTGTAAGTCTTCCATTTTTAGCTCACCTGAGTCACCAATGACCTCTTTGAAATTTAAATTGAATTAAATTTAAATTATTCAACTTGAATTTTTGATTTACTTTGAATCATAATTCATTTAAACTTTTGATCTATAACACTAATGATTCGAATTAATGACACTTCATATTCACCCTTCAGGTTGTTCCGGTCCAATAATTTTTCAGGCAGTTATTGCCCTTTGATTAATATAATTACATTTTCTGGTGAAGTTTACGTTTCTGTGTCAGATCAAAGGAATTATTGATCCAAATTCGAAGAAAGTTTATATGCAGTATTCCTACAGGGTGGACAGAAGAATGTTGTTAATTCATTCTACTCCTGCGAATTTTCAGGGAGTTATTGCTTCTTGAATAATAATTTGTTTCCACACAAGTTATACATTGACAAAGCACCCATCAGTTTCACTGATATTCTTGTTTATTTTGCGCTTTGCCCTAGCCTCTGATTATATCAAAATGGAATACAAATTATTTAATTATTTATTTATTTTATTTTGCTCACTGGCTCCAATTTATTCAGGGCAAATTTGATCAATTTGTTGTGGCCTTAAAATTACTTTCTATAGCCTTTCTAGGACGTATTACAATTAATGCCCCTTGTAGGATATTTTTTGCAGTTTTGGTATGTAGGTACATCTAGTATGATCAATATCAGTTTGTTTGTTCCCATCTAGGTGGGAGAGGCGAGTGGACAACAGGGGCCGTGTTTACTACGTGGATCACAACACACGAACCACGACCTGGCAGCGACCCAGCACAGACTTTGTCCAAAATGTTCAAAACTGACAACAGGCGTGGAACTCAAATCGCTCGCAGGCATTTGAGCAGCTGCAGAATCGCACGCTATTCGCCTATGCCTAATGTGCCAGCCGTCCAACCTGATGACTCACTTGGGCCACTGCCTGAAGGCTGGGGTATGTGTTGNAACTTCCTGAAATTCATTTAGTGTGTAGAAAATATGTTATGCTTAATAAATATGTACAATATATGCATTTCATCTTCACTGTTTTGTTGGTCAGATGTGTATTTTTTTAATATCATTTTTTTTTGTTCACATTCTTTTATGAAAAAGGGGGGGGGGTCACCACTGTATATCTCAATTATTTTTAGTTAGCTGTGGTCAACATTGCCATACACAATACATTTTTGACAGCTAATGTTTACTGATACTGTTTAAGTCAAGTATATTAGTGGGCAATGATAATTTGTTGTCTTTTTTCAGATTTAAAATTTGGTCATTTTCATGTATTAGGTAAAATTTATTGAAAAAGATTCTTAACATTATAAAATTCTTTGATGTATATAAAAAATAACAACACATTTGTTGATTTTTATTTTATGTTTTGTGTAGATATATCATTATAGTATACAGAAAAGGTTTTCCTGATAAAATAAATTGACTTTTAATGATTTTGCTCTTATTTTTGTTTTCATACCCCATAACTTCATTTTGTAGAAATCCGTAAAGGGGGGTAGGTTTACTAAAATATAAATTATTTCTTAATCTGTGGTTAGATTTGTTTTATATTGCACAGAAGATACTCTTATTGGCAACACAATCAGAAAATACCAAGATGAGATAGATCCTAATACATGTGCATTACACTCCCTCTACCTTCAGGACAATCAATTGACATCTTGTTTTTCACATTTTAGGCTGATCTCTCGAAATTCCAGTTGCTGACTACAAAGGCTTTAAAACCCAGTGACAACAAATTTGAGCAGATGGACAAGCGCGAGCATCTCACAAACCTGCGGGATTCTTCGAGCAGTTCCTCCCTAAAGGAAGCCCATGGAAAAACTAAGGATATAATGATCTTCAATAGAGAAAGTCCAGAGGGTTTAAATATTACAGGTTTGTTTTATTTCTTTGTTTGGTAAAATTTATGTTGTTGAATGTACAAATAAAGTCAAGTCATTTTCATGTTGGATTATGCATTTTTGAGTCAGCCATTAGTTGTTATAATTAAACCCTTGTCCGTCCCAATGTAGTAGCAGGTAAACCTGTTCTGCATTTACCATGCACGTCTTTGTGTGAAGGAGTTCTCATAAATGTGTCAACGTACATTACTCAAACGTGCATACATTGTTCCTTAGGATAAGAAGTCGAGCTGTTCAATTTGTATCACCGGCCGAGGGCGGAGGGATATAGTTTTGCATTGTCCGTCCGTCATTCCGTCTGTCTGTAACAAAATGTTCAGGTCTATATCTCACAAACTAAATATGATTTCAACATGAAACGTCATAAGTGTACAGGTATCATCGAGGTGTGCCATGTACAAGAACCATTAATATACACTTTTTTAAATAATAGTTTTTGCCGTTTGTTTTGTATGTTGTAACTTTTCAGGGTTTTATCTCAGACACGATACAATATTTCAACATGAGGAGTAGTCCCATGCACAAGAACTTTAATCCTACACTTTCTTTTATAAGAGTTATTGCCCTTGTGTTGTTTTTGTACGATCTAGCTTTTCAGGGCTATTATTTTAGATACTATACACTGTTTCAACATGAAACTTAATGGATGTATATATATATGTCAATGTGGAGAATTGTAATTCATAAACACAATAATCCTACACTTTTATTATGTTATGTATTGTTTTTTTTAAGAACATGCCTGGTTCATCTTTCCGCATGTCGGTCTGTCAAAAACGAAAATCCTGCTAATATTGACATTTGCTTTTTTTTCATCCATGCTTTTTTGGTCTGCTGTGCTATATCTCAGATACAGTCTTGGCTTCACGTATGCTATGAAAACACCAACTTACACCCTTGGAGAAATAATGGACTTGATCATATCTTCTTACCATATAAAGACTTTCTGCTACCCTGTGCCATACACAGACCATCCCCTCATCGTCGCAACCATACTATAATAAATAATAATTTGTATATAATGTTACTTTTACATTGTTTGGTCCCTGCTGATACATGTTTCATCTTGCATCAGTTGCAGCCTAATTAAATATTCATTAAGATCGTTTTTGTTGTTGATGTCATCCACTTCAAATAGATAATAAAGGAAATAACATTCATTGCTTTCAATATATTTGTAAATAGAGAGGAAAAATATCTTACCATCTGGCCTGTTTGTTTGTTGTCATTTTCCCTGAAACTTTGTTGTGCCCACGCTATGATAATGACTTAAGGGAATATAATGTTACCGATGTCCGTGTGTGTTTGTACGTGGGAAGCATTCAGTGTCCGGCGCATAACTATTCCGTTCATTACCAAACTTGAAATAAATTGGTTCAAACGATTATCATGTCAAGAAAAAAGTGTTGTGAGCAACAGTCACATTGCTGGTTTGAAGGTCAAACTCACAGTGCACACTTACACTTTTCTCTTAAATCTTCTACGGATATACTGAAAGTTCATGCTTGTGTCTTGCTAATAACTTTGTCATGCATTGTGGGATTTTAAAACTAATTGGCACAAATAATCTTGATATCAAGACGACGTGGCGCGTAGTACAACCATTTCTCTCATTTCAAGGTCAAGGTCAGCGTTGGTATTTGTAAGTTTGTGCATAGTCTTTATATGGTAATAATGATAGTAGATGTTCATGTGACTGTCAGTTAAATTTTGATTAAGTGCATTGGCAAATTTCTTCGGAAACATTTTTGTTATTCTATTTTTTGTTTACCACTATTTTCAGTATGATTTTTCTTGTTAATTACCTTAAATTATTCAATTTGTTAAGATACTTCCAAAGACAATCGCACAGTGCCTGAACAAGTCAACAATGAAAACTTGGAAGGTGAGGAAATCCAGTTACGGAAGTATCAGCAAGAGTTAGCTGCCCCTGCCATTGACGGAAAGAACGTCGTCATCGTGGCACCGACTGGCTCTGGGAAAACTAGAGTGGCGTTCAAAATAATACAGGTACAGCTGGAGTTTAGAAATATCGTCAATTGAACTGTTTTGAATCCCACCTATTTTCCAACCTTGCTTTACTATCATCATGTTATGACGTAATCAATTCATAATAAGTAATATACACCCACACATTTTACACAGTATCTTCTAGTTAGTAACTTCATCAATATTTCCAATGTTTCAGAATCACATTCAGCGACTTCAAGGTCATGGGATACCAAAGGTGGTGTTTTTAGTGAACCAGGTGGCTCTAGCCAACCAACAGGGCAACGAGTGCAAGAAACTACTGCCCATGTACAAGTGCCACACTATCACGGGAGATTCACAGAGAAACAAAAGCGAGTACTTGAAAGATTTCATGGACAAGTAAGCTTTGATTTATGTTATGTCCTTTAACTTATTTATTGCAGTTGTTACACTCAGTACTGAAAGCTGATTGACATACATTTTGTCTTGTCATTTTGTATCTGTTAATGAATGCTAACTTAACACTTTTTATTATTTGAGCTTTTTGTAGAGAATATGTACCGGTAACTGAAGTATAGTTATTCCCCTGCATAGCGAAGTTTTAAGGAGAGGTATACTGGTTTCGGGTCGTCTGTCGCTTTAAGCCAGATTCTTGTCACATTTAGGTTGCTATGATGCAGATGTTATGGTTACAGACATCATTGAACACTTAAGTCTGGATTTTGCAATACCTCAACAAAAAAGCATGACAGTGACAATTTTAGTAGGAATTTGAAGAATATCAATTTCAGGCAATTTTATCTAGATCTTACAAAACACTCTCAGGTTTGTTCTTTCCAGGAAACGTAATCAAGGGTGTTATTTAATTTCGAAAACTCAAATAAAAAATCAGTCAAGCTTCAGTTGTTGATTTTAAGATATTGCAGTTTACCGGTGGGGTTCCGTCGGTCTGTCCGTTTGTCCATCGGTCCATATGTCAGTCCAAATCTATATATCCTTCAGTAACTCACAAATACTTGAGCTTGGTTGATGGAACTTGGTATGCGGATAGATGGTAAAATAATCGGAATGTGCATGTGTTTTTTTCATCGTATAAAAACTGTGGTTGGTATGTTGACTGAAGTAAGTGAAAACTAAAAAATGTATCCTGCGATTCAGCAAGGTCCATAAAATATGTGTTATATGCATGTTATTTCAGTTTGTTTTATTTGTCTGTCCGTCTGAAAAATCGGGATCGTGCTATAGCTCAAAATGTATTTAAGTTTGGTTGATGAAACACAGTGTGGGGATAAAATGCCATATGGGCATATGAACATTCTTTTGGTATTTTCGTCAGACAAAAAGTGTGATTGCTTGATTGAAAGAAATACATGAAAAACTAAAATCTAGATCTTGCGACAACTCAAAAAGAGCTCAAGCAATGGTTGATGAGACTCATCGTGGGCATAGAGGGCCAAATGGTGAACATGCACGTTACTTTAAATAATTTGCAGTGACAAAACTCGTTGTTGCTATAGTAACAGAAAAAAATGAATATGGATCCTGTATTAACTGGAAATTCATTAACATATGTTGATTAAACATGTGGATGTCCTGTTATTTCCCAGAATCTTCTTGGTAGGGGACTGTTGCTTCGTCTGTGACAAAACTCTTGTAATATCAGTTTCCAAGAAAAGACCTGTTATTTAATTTCATCGACAAGATGTGCAAAAATAATTCATTATCTGCTCATTATAAATTGTAACACACCAACCACCCAATAAAAAGCATATAATGTTTTTAAAGGTAACTTTGATTTTTCAGACGTGACATTCTTGTTGTGACTGCCCAGGTACTATTGGATGCGCTTGTCCGGAAAGAGATCGAGAGTATTTCCAGATTTTCGCTGATCATTTTCGACGAGTGTCATCACACGCAGGCCAACCATCCCTTCAACCAGATCATGGGACTCTACTTGGAACTGAAGTTCTTGACAAAACATGTGGATTTACCACAGGTTGGTTTTGAATGCGAATCGTAATGCAATTGGCGCTCATCGTTGGGCTTATGTCCTTTTCATATCTGGAACAACATTTAATTTGATACAATGTGCCTAACGCTTATGTTTGATTGACAGTGTTTTGAAAAAATATATAAAAATATGAATTTATTGTTTGATGAACCTTTTTTGTTTAACTACCAATTCATTTTGAACAGCGCTTGACTGACTAATATATAGGTCCCATAGCATATTGCCAATTCATGACAGATGTGTTTGCTTGGAATTGGAGTTTTTGAACACCAGAGTGGATTCACCACATTATCAGTTTGATAAGATTAGATGTTACTTAATTACTTAAGCTTGGTTTTGTTTAGCTCACCAGAGCTCGACTTAATTACTTAAGCTTGGTTTTGTTTAGCTCACCAGAGCTCGAAGTGATCCAGCGACTGTGTTGTCAACGTTAAGCTCATTATTGTGCCATATTGTTCATCCAATATTGATGAAATTTGCTCAAAATGTTATCTTAAAGTGTTAATGGCCCCTATGTCCAAAAAGCACTAGCTCAAAGTTTTTTTTTGAAACCTAATCATCACTCAAATGTATATCTTAACAATATCTAGGTCGAGTTCGAATTTGATTAAACGTGCGCTCTAAAACTAGGTCAACAAGTTAGATTGATGAAATACTTTATTATCAATGCAACATTAATGATGTTTATCTTGACATTATCTAAGCCAGGTTCAAAGCTGGATCATGTATGTCCAAAAACTTTATCACCTTTTCAAATTGTAGAAAAGATTGTTATCACTGTTGAGGCCTCATCTATGACCCAATGTAGTCGAAATCTGGTCAAAATATTTGACAATATCTAGGCCGATTTTGAATTAAAGCCTGTCCAAAAACTCGGTAATGGGGTAAAATCTAATCCGTGTAAAGGCCACATGTATGTCGAATTATTGATGTTTTTCAGAATGTAAGCTTGATCATATAAAGGCCCGCTATGAATCTGGGTGAAGTACATTTCAAAACTAGGTCACCACCTCGAATATTTATAAAAACCCTGTAACCTCTATAGAGGCCAACTGTTGAAAACTGGTCAGAGTTTTCCTGACAATATCTTGGCCGAGTTTTCTCAAGGGTCACATATGTCCAAAACCAAGTTCACTAGATCAAATCTTAGGAAAGTTGTGTTACCACGCTAAATGCTACATTTATATGCCAATCTCGACGTTTAGAATGTTCATCTTGGAAAACCTAGATGAAGTTCGAATATGAGTCACATTTGGCAAAAAAGGTTGGTCAATTTTAGACAATTTGTTTTCCTTTAATTCAGGTGAGCTCTACTGTGCCATCATTGTCATCTTGTTTACATATGTACAAGTTGTTATTGGTGTTGGCTGATTATAATCACTGTACTTTAAAATATTATTTCCATACTATATAATTTTACCAGCGGTTAAGATTGTTAAAGTTTGTATTGGTGATGGATGAATACCATCAATTCATGTTGCAATATTGTCCTTTCTATGTAAGTATTTTTCCTCAGATAGTGGGTTTGACGGCTTCCGTGGGTGTCGGAAAAGCGCGGGACGTTGGGAAAGCTGTTGACCATATTAAGCGCCTTATGGCCAACCTTGACGCTCAGGTAATTAGCACAGTGAGGAGCAACATTGGGGAGCTGAGAGAAAACGTTAGCATGCCTGATGAAGGTGAGATAATTTTCGTCAGTTGAAAAAAGAAACACAACATCTCTGAATCTAGCAGATAAGACGATTGAAAACATGACTTTGTAGTCAAACATTTCGATATATGTTTTGAGAGATTGCATCAGCAAGCAAGTTTCCTAAGCAAATGTTTCAATATTTATGTTTATAAACTGATTTGATTAGCAAGTTTCTAAAGTGTGTTGTCTCTGTTATTTAATATGTACACTTAATATATTTAAGTGGCATGTGTGTTTTATATTTCTTTTAAATATTAACATCTCTTACATGTTCTTTTAGAAATCATTGTTGCTTTTGAATATATGTGGTATTTATGACGTATACTTTGTACGCTTTGAATAGCGCATTAAGTTCTAGTCGGACAACTGAGACATTTGATTGTGAATTTTATAAATAATATATACTTTATGACGATTTATCATGGATGGCTGTCTTTCTTTTTTCTGCCAGCCCGTCTGTCAGTCTAATAATAGACACACTTTTCTGAAAAAGTACTCATTACTCTTTACACTGTGCATAATTCAATCTTGCATTCATTTTTATATTGGTCACAGTTCTATGAAGTTATGTACTTGCAGTTTTGATTACATTACATTAAGCTCTTGGTTGATAAAAATAATAAATGAAATTGTTATGGGACACATGACTTAACACACAAGCGTCAAGTGTTCCATAGGACTGCATTGGCTAGTCTTCACAATAATTGTGAATATCCAGTGGAGTGCATAGGTCAGACATCCCAGTTAGTCTAATAATCCAGTGGATTGAATCGGCCAGTCGTCTCAATATTTGTAATAACCCAGTCAGCTGCAATCTTCCCAATAAATGTAATTTCCAGTTGACCGCTCATGCCAGTTTGCAAAAATTGTATTTATCCAATGGGATGCACCGGTCCAGTATTCCCAATACTTGTACTTATCCAGTGGACTGCACAAGCCAGTTTTCGTATAACTGTAATTATCGAGTGGCTTTGCAAGACAGTCATCACACTAATTGTAATAATCCAGTGGACTGACCAGGCCAATGTTCACAAATATTGTAATAATCCAGTACAGATAATCATTTTGCAATGTTATTAACAACGACATTTTCACTAGCAAAAGACAATAAATACCAATAACAGAAATTTCAACTAGCCCGGGTCATATTTCACTAGCCCTGAGCTTTCAATCTAGTGTTTAGCGTAAAGACTAATGTAAGCTGACATAGGTTAACATTTAGGCATGCTTATTGCTACGTTTACTTCAGTGGTATTTTCTGTTTCCAAGCCGCCTTCAGTCATTGATCCGATGAAGTGCCGTTTTGGATATGCCTGTGCAATTTGAACAGGATACTTAGAATGAGATTTCACACAAGTTCAATAAGCCTGGTTTTACAACTTTACAAAATGCCTCGTAATCATGTTTATCATTGTTTAGAGACAAAGACTGTGCCAAGAAGAGCAAATGACATATTCGGAAAAGCCGTGATCAAACTGATGACGACCCTTGAGATTAGAATGGCGAGTTTTACAGGTGACAAAGAAATTCCTGTTCTGTTTTAAAGCAGGATAGATTCGTTTGCTAATGTTGATTGACTAACTTGGTCATTCGATAGACTAACTTTTTCATTTGACCTACATCAGACATGGTCGAAATGGTTCTTAGAACAATAACATGTAGGTCATGTTCAAAGATCAGCTAATTTTCACCAGATTTTGTTCAGTTTTGGTTCTAGAAACAGCTAAACCGTGCCCTTTTACAAGCCATATCCTCGCTTTATGTCCCACATTTCTCATCCAAGCTTCAACAAATACACTTAACTACTTGCGATTATAATATTTCGGTAAAATCAGCTAAAGTGCCCCATGATTTGCTGAGTTATGGCTCTTTAATTATCGTGTAAAATAAATGTGTGGTATAATAAGAAGTATCACTGATCATTCTGGACATTCTCCCAGTCGGCCTGCAATTTAGAACCTCAGCCGCATAGGCTTCATTCTGTTAAATGACATGGTCCTCTGTTTGATGCATGGAGGCCATAAGAGTAAGTGTCATTTCTTGTGTATCCCCCTCATTTATTTTCAATCAATAAAGGTCTTCCATGACCAGCCATTTTTGGACTTCTGAAATACAGTTTCCATTCTTAATCCACTTTTATGTTTATCGGTCTTTCAAATTTGAACTTCATAAATTAATAGATATCATTAGGGCAAAGTGCATTGTACACGAGCCATAGTTCTTGCTTCTATATTGACCGTTCTTGCCATTTGCAACCTCTGACAAAGCAGCATATGGAGAAAGGGTTGCGTGTATCTCAAACACGACTGAGGCAGTTCTAGTTTTCACCTGTGTTTGATTAACTGATCTGTCGTTTGCAGTCGTGAAAGAAATGGCGGAGTTTGTAAAGTTCGAAAAAGATTTGAAAGCCCCTGCCGAGAAAGGGAACGCAGCCTACACACAGTGGGTCAGCAAGCTCAGGAAGGAGACTGCGAAACTGAAAGATGACAAGGCCAGGAAGTTCCTGCAGCCATGCCGGACTCATTTGGAGGTTTGTTAAGTTGTTAAGTGTGATGATCCTTTTCTACTTTACACCGATTCGTTTATTTTCGTCAAATTAACAATGCCTTCACACGGGTCATACTGAGACAGTTTTGGTCATGATTGTCATAGAGAAGACATTGATGAGTAGTGATGCAAGGTACCAAGATATTCTTCCTGTGATAGTGAATGAATATCAACAGTAATAGTGTTTATGCAATTGAGGTAATTAAACATATAACATTCCAATGCCATTAAATAGTTACAAAGATATTCGAAAGATATTAACGTGATATAATTAGAAAAGAGGAATTATTGCTGCTTTGAATTGTTTGCATACATATTGCTCTTTGTCTGTGTTTCACTTCGTAAAGGTTTTGTTTTCAAATCTCTTTAATAATGGGTGGATCTGGCTCAACTTTCAAATTTTAATGAGCGTAACATGAAGATGAAAGAATTATGGGCCTTTGTCTGTTTGTTCCCTTAAGAATACATGTTGTCCCAAAAGTTTGTGTTATTAACTCCTCTGAAACGACTGGGTGCATCTTGATATTTTGTTCACAGTTTAATGGGCATAATGTCTAGATGATCGTAAAGAAAGGATTTTTTTACTGCAACCTGTTTGGCTGGTTTGGCTGAAAAATGAACCTTTGTTGTTTTGTCCCCTGTTTTATTTCGTGGATCTGTCTGTGTCCGAACTTGCGTTGTGGGTGCATCAGTGTGTGTAACACATTTCTAGTCTATAATAGCATCAAACTGTTTTGCTGAATATAGATTAGAAAAGCGTTTGTGAATTATCAATACTATCTATAGCAACAAACCGATTCAATTATAGTACTACAACAATGCTCTCATCATATACAATGATGCCCGCGTTCAAGACGCACTGAGATATCTCGAGCAGGAAATGGCGGGCTGGAAAAAACAGGCTCTAAATATGGATCAGAACGAAACAGTCATCTACAATGCGTATAAAAGTAGGTCAAGTTTGATTTGTCTATGTTTTTTTACAAACGTTGGTTTAGTTCTAGATTTGGTCTGTGTGGTGTGAAAACGTTGTTCAAGTTAGCTTTTTCTAAAGAGCATACAAAGGTAGGTCAAGTCATTTTTTTAATGAGATGTATAAAATGAGTTCTAGTTAGATGTGTCTTACATCGACACATGAGTAGGTTTACTAAGGTTTGTTTTCGAGAATAATAGGTCAAATTCGATATGTCTATGTTGCATACAAACGGAGGTCGAATAAGATTTGACTTTAAGATATACACAAGTAGTGTGGAATAACAAATATTTGTGGAGGTCTAATTTTCGCGCTTTTCGCGCTCCCGCCATTGCATGAATTTGTGACCACCGCGAATATTTACAAACATTTACCATTTGTCAGATTATCGGTGTATTCTTCGTCGATCCCTGCACAAGAGTTCATAGTTTGTAAAATGTTTAAAAATTTAAATGTTACAGTTAATATAGTGTTATCTTCGTATTTTATAAAGTTTATTCCAGTTCTGAACACAAACGAACATTAAGTGTAGTGCTAGCACTAGTAGTATTATATCTTTTCAAATAACGTAAACGAATGATATTTTACCATTTTATTGAACATATTTATAGTAATCCTTTGTTCTGCTTGAAATCACGCGAAACATTGTTGACTTTAAAAACGTTGAATTTTCGCATCGAAAGCGTGGGCATTTTAAATTTGTTTAAAACAAAATGTAGCGCAAAAAAAGAGAGATCTTAATATTGCAAATTTGAGGTTGTTTTTACAAGTAGAAGTCTTCTGGGAAGAATTCAGGCTATTTTTGTATATCGTACTTTTAAGACGGTATTCAATAAACAAAAAGGGGTCAGCTTAACTTGATGTGATAAATATATGTGTCCAAGTGTAATTCAATGGACATTAAATTGACATTTCGCCAGGTTGGGCATAACATCTTTTAAACGCTTCATATTCGGTAAGAAAAACAACTGAATTTGAAATATTGTGAATTGATGATCACATGAGTTATGTCTGTTAATTTTGAACCCCTTTAATGTATGTGCTTTAACAGTAGTTCGCATTAGATTTGCCTAATAGGCATACACACATTGGTCAATTTAGATGTGTCTATAAGGTATTCATAAGAAGGTCAAGTTAGATTGAGCTCTGTGGCATACACAAGTAGTTCAAATTTGCTTTGTCTATAAAGCTTAATGTACTGTGGAAAGGTTAAGTTAAATTTGGGTAAACAAAAGGCTTAATTAAAATTTTAAACATACGATAAGGCCAGTCAAGTTAAATTTAAGACATACAAAAGACGATCATGTCAGGATTAAGACCTACAAAATAAGGTGGCATTATATTGGTCGATAAAACATACGTAGTAGGTCAAGTAAGATTAAAACTTCTTTATATTGATGGATTTTATTTTGAAAAACAGTTTTCTGCAACCCGTCTTTATAAAACATCATCTAATATACTTTATTATTCACAGATGCATACATTCTTTGAACGAACATCTTGGATTACATACATGAATTGTGTTGTATTAACTTCAGAGTTGAAGAAAGTTGCCTTGGATACATCCAGTGAAAATCCTAAACTTGAGATGTTACGAGAGATGATAATGGATTCATTCAGCCGAGGTGATATAGAAAATTCTCGCGGAATCGTTTTCGTGAAAACACGGGAGTTGGCGCGTGCAATCGAAAGTTGGATGAAAGAAACGCCGGGACTCCGTGAATTGAATCCGACCCAGTTCGTCGGACAGAACATGGGTAAGAACCAACAGCCTGCTCAACTCAGTTGGTAGAGCTATGTGATAGTGTTCTGGTCCTCATGGAATCAAAACCATGCATTTGTTGCACTTCACCTTGCTGGGTCACTTTAACATGTAGCAGGGGCACACTAGCCTTTCAGCCCCTAAAATGTGTGGTGAGTTATTATCTGTTGCTTTTTGCACAGAACATAATTAAATAATCTATTTTTCCTAATCCAAGCTAAGCTTGAAATGTTTACATGGAATCAAATGAGACTTCATATATTATTAATAAAAGGCTTTAAGACGAAGTGGGATTTAAAGACCCAGAACTCTTTATTTGAATATTCATAGAGTTATTATCCTTTGTTTATTGTTTTATGTACTATATACTTCCATTGAAATTGAAGATTTAAAAGTGAACATTCAAATATCTGAGGGAAAATTGGGGGTTAGTGCAGAGCACAAGAACTGTAGCCTTCTCTTCCATGTTCTTGGAGTTTGTGTCATTGATTTTTTTCTCGTGCAGAGCCAAATTACACAGCTTAACTGTATCGTCCCGATTCATAAGTTAAAATGTATTAAAGGGAATTGAATGAAATTTTAAACAATAAAAGAGTGAAAGTAAGTGCATAGCCAGAACGCTGCCTTTGATTCATGAATTATTGAAGCTATTGTCATTTGTGAAATTTTCTTGTACAAAGCATACAATCGATTCTAATGAAAATGTATATAGCAATAGAGGACATTGAGATTTCTCTTTTTCAATATTATAAATAAATGAAACTAGTCTGTTTCCCCAACTTTGAAGGTCAAGACCATACTTTTCTGTAAACACGATGGAATTTGGCACTTACAGTGACTTTATTTCATCAAATAAGTTACAGACTTATAAAAATCAAGTTGTACTTGCACCATGCGACACAATTAACTGGGAATTTGCTTAGATAACAATTTCTTAAAATATGGAATTAAATGAAATGCTTTAATCATATAATGTTTGGAGATTTAATATTTCCATTTCAGGCATTTTATTGGATAAAAACGAATGTTATTTTCTGAAATCGGTAAATTTCAGGGATGACAAAGGTTGAACAAGATGATGCGCTAAAATATTTCCGCGAAGGCAAACACAAATTGATAGTTGCAACTTCCGTGGCAGAAGAAGGGTTAGACATCACTAAATGTAACCTTGTCATCCGGTACGACCATGTGACCAACGAAATCTCTAAAGTGCAGTCCAGAGGTAACGTATAATGTTAATTCACTGGCTGGTTTACAGTATCTAATTTTGTTCATGAATCGTTGACTGGTTTTGAGGGAAATAAAACAACATTTATCAGACGAATGAAAGGATCCCACACACAGTATCTGATGCTGTTTGTATGGCTTACATACTTTAAAATACAGCCAGTCTGAATTTGAAATGACCTTTACATCTTATACAGTTATATGTAAACTACACCATATCTTTGGCAGGTCGAGGAAGGGCTGCAGACAGCAAATATGTGGTGATCGCGGAGGAAAATACAGGAATGGCAGAGAAGGAGGAGTTGAACATGATCCGAGAAGTCATGATGAGGAATGCCATCATTCAACTGCAGGTGAGCAAAACATTTGTCATGTTGTGTCAATTGTAGTTGCGCGTAGATTTTATTTTTGGTTGGTGCATTAACAGGATTTGATTTCTGTTTTGAGATTTACTGACTGATATACATTACTTTATAGCCTTTAATTACCATGCCTAAGTTGATGGTATTGACAAACATAGTATTTATGTTTTTTTGTTATATGTTAGTATACCACCACAAACAAAGTTTAGGGGGGTATATAGGAGTGAACTTGTCTGTCTGTCTGTCGTTCAGTCCGTATTTAGTGTCCCCTCTCAAATTCAAGTTGTTTGTATCCAATCTTCACCAAACTTGGCCAGAAGTTGTATCTAGATGATATCTATGACAAGTTTGAATATGGGTCATGCCGGGTCAAAAACTAGGTCACGGGGTCACTTAGTGCGTTTTCAACATTCAGCATGTTGTCCGCTCTCTAANTTAGTGCGTTTTACACATTCAGCATGGTGTTCCCTATTTCAAGTACTTTTCATCCGCTCTTCAGGTAGGGGTATTCGTCACGTCTGTTACAAAGCTCTAGTATTGATTTAAATTTGCTATGAAATTTTGGCACACGGAAAAAGTGAACTTAAGGTCATCCTGTAAAACCAGAATATTTGAGAAATCGGGACCAGCAGTCCGTCGAGCAAGCCTCAGTCAGGCCTTCCCAATCTTAGATTCTGACAGCATTCCCTGTGCAATATTGGGTTGTTTAAAGAATTTGGCTGTAGGGAACACGTCTTTGATATTTTGATAACACATTTTAATTTTAAGCCATGCATATAAGAATATATTGTTCATCCCTTTGACATCTGATTTGGGACACTTTCGCTGCATAGTACAAGCTATTATAGTCTGAATTATATTTTCCTATATCGGGGCGATGTTGTCTTCTCGAATTATCCTCACAACAAGTAGACTTACGTTGTCTATGTGTGTTTAAAGCTGTAAAAAGAGGTTAACTTAAACAAAACACAATAATATTGACTGATTAAACTCACGCATTAAGAAAGGTTTACCAGGGTATGTTAGTTATATGTTTACAGTTGTTTTGTGGTTTACAGACCTATATTTCAAGATTAATAAGTGTAGTAATGCCTTGTCATTTACAGGCCTACATTGGAATCAATCCGGACAAATTTCAAGAGGACTTATTCAAGCTTCAAGAGGAGGCCAATGTGGAACAGCAACTAAGTCGTCTCGGAAAAAAGCGTCTTACGATGAGAGCGGGACAGTTCGATCTGAAATGCTTTCGGTGCGGAGCATTTGTCTGCATGTCCGACAGTGTGAAGAAAATCAAAGATGCCCATCATGTTGTTGTCGACGAAACATTGAAAGAACGAGTTAACTATAGCGATAAGGACACTCAGGGTTGGAGCGACGAGGATGTGCAGTTGTGCGGGAAAGTGTCCTGCAAAGAATGCGGTGGAAATCTTGGTGTGATTTGTATTAACAAAGGCTTGGAGTTTCCGGTGCTGAAAATCGAGAATATTTTGGTAGTTGATGTGAACGGGCGCCAGATGACATGCAAGCAGTGGAAGCAAGCACCGTTCGTTGTTCAAGCACTTGGGACGAAGGATCTCAAAGAAATCATTAGTAAAAGAGATGCTAATGGCCAGTTGTGAAATAAGGAAGATGAGTAGTGGTATTGGCTACGTTGGTCATGTTTTACAAAGCTTCTTACGCAAATATCCTTATATAGACGTTTAAAATTCATAGTGTGTTTGCCATTTTCTTTAATTAGATATTTAAAAAAAAATCAATGCATTTGTTCTATTAATTATTATATCATTAAAAACTGTTAGTAACAGTGGTGTGTGTCAACTAAGTACTATTTCTAGGGACAAGAACCTTTATTGTGAAAGTATCCAAGTGAAAGGAGGCACAAAGCTGTATGGTGTTTTGATTTAAAATAATGAATTCTACTTCATAATGGGCAGTTTTGGTGGAATCCTCTTATCTACATCAGGTAACTTGTATGTCCCAATTTTCAGTGAATCGATCGATGTTCTGTATTTATTAATTTGAGTTCGAATTTGTATTTGAATTGTTGAAAGACATATTTTATATATTTGTTACCAAAGGTATTTTGAAGTTCTGCAAATGTTTATGTCATGTTTTCACTTACTTCAAATTGTGATAGGGAGTAGAATATTGTTTAAAATGAAAAGTATTTTGCAAATATTATGTATGCGCGTGTTGTTGACACGTGTTGTAGGTTATGTTTCTATTAGGGAAAACGTGTGCAATGGCCTCTGCGTAAAGATTTATTTATTGAGTTTGAATGTATTTATATTTCCTTGTCAATAAGATGTATTGAAGTATTTTGTGATAATATAGCTACCTACAACATTCTGATTCTGACGACCACAGTGCTAATGATACCGCCAGAATTCAAAGAAGATATTTTATTAAAACAATATTTGCCCTGTCCATGGGTAAGTGCCTGTCTGTCGGTATGCTGACAGCTAAAAACTTGATTTCGGGTTTAGCGGGGAAAGTTGGAAAATATGGAAACATTAATTGCTATATCAGACTTGTCACTTTTTGTTACCATACTCATTTATGACATTGATTGCCGCATATGTTGATGAAGTTATTATAAAAANGCCTAGATATTGCACAGGGCAATGCAGGCCTATACGACATACTGAGTTGTACATCAATCGGGCAGCTGGGCCTGCAAACGGCTGTTGATGTCTCATTAGCATCAAAGATTGTGTACACGTTCAAGAAATTAAAATGGCTTCAATTGGATGGGACTTATAGTGGTCCATGGTCTTTACAGGTTCCTGCTACATTGCATGACATTGTATTATCAAAAGTAGAATGTTCTCTTGATTGGATGTGCAGCTTGTTTATCGCGCTTTCTTCATTAGATCGTCCTTTGCAGTGTGAGAGCTGTGGGATGTTGTATTGCAGCCATGTGAAAACGCCGGTGGAGTCGATTTCCAAATGCCTGTATCTGACTTGCGATCTGAAATACTGTCACATGACATGTCCAAAATCGATATATTTGTGCAAAATGGCAGAGTTGAACTGTTTGAAATATTTCGTGACACAAGCATAGGGATCCTGGGCCTGATAACTGCTGAGTGTGCCTCATTAGCATCAGATATTTGATCCACAATGAGTAAGTAAACAACGCTATATTTATGTTGCACTTATATTGGAAATCTCAACGTACCTGCTACATTGCAACATATTGCATTGAATTAAGTGGATTGTTCATCTGAGTGGATGTTCAGCTTGTTGATCGCGCTTTCTTCATTAGATCGCCATGTCGAGTGTGATCTGTGGAATGTTGTATTGCAGCCATGTGAAGAAGCCTCTGGAGTCGATTTACATAGAAATGTATCTGAATTGCGATCTGAAATACTATCACTTGACATGTCCAAGATCGAGATATTGGTGCAAAATTGCAGCGTTTAACTGTTTGAAATATTTCGTGATACAAGCATAGTGATCCTGGACCTGAGAACGGCTGATTGTGCCTCATTAGCATCAGATATACTACCAACACTGAGAATGTTAACAACACTTTCTTGTAAAGGCAATTATAAAGGCATCTGTAACCTCAGCATACCTGCTACATTGCATAGCATATCATTGCAGGAAGTAGAATGTCCATATGAGTGGCTGTATAGCTTGTTGATCACGCTCTCTTCATTAGATCGTCATGTCGAGTGTGAACTGTGTGATGTTGTATTGCAGCCTCGTGAATACGCCGTTAGCGACCATTCCCAAATACATGTACATGATTGGTGATCTGAAATAATATCACGTGACATGTCCAAAATGAGCATATTGGTGTAAAATTGCAGTGTTGAATTGTTTGAAATATTTCGTGACACAACTATAAGGATTCTGGGCCTTGGAGCGACTGATTTTGCCTCATTAGCATCAGATATACTACCCACACTGAGTATGTTAACAACGCTTTATTTATGGGGTACTGATATGGGTCGCTGTAATCTCCGACTACCAGCTTCATTGCGATTCATATCATTGAATGAAGTCGAATGTTCATCTGAATGGCTGTGCAGCTTGTCAATCACGCTATCTGCATTAGATCAGTATGTAATGTGTGAGTTGTTAGATGTTGAATTGCAGCCATGTGCAGACGCCTGTGGCGACGATAACCAACGACATGTATCTGACTTGCGATCTGAAATACTTTCACGTGACAAGTCCAAAATCAATATATTGTTGTGAAATAGCAGTGCTGAATTGTATGAAATATTTCTTGATATAGGGATCCTGGGGTAATTGTGCCTCATAAGCATCCACGATTCTGGAAACGCCCAACAAGTTAACGAAGCTTCTATTGTGGCGGATTTGCAATCGATAAACTTTACGGCTGCCTACAAAATTGAAACGCATATAATTGCACGAAGCATTATGTTAATCTGAGTGGCCATGCAGCTTTTTGGTCGCGTTATCTTCATTAGATCGTTGTGTAAAGTGAAAGCTGTGTAGTGTTGAATTGCAGTCAAATGCAGAAGCACATGGGGTCTATTTACATTGGCACATATTTGACTTGCGCTCTGAATGATTGTCACGTGGTATGTAAAATATCGAGCTTTTTGCGAAATATGGAACTACTAAACTATTTGCAATATTGCGAGATACACGTATTGTGAGTCCCATTTGCAACCGTTACGCAAACACAGTTCAACATGTTAAAAAGGATGCTTTGAAGGGACACTTATTTGACATAATTTTATCAGAACTTACGAAAATCCTAAGGGTTCGTGAGTTTATAGGCGGGCAGGTGTTGATTAGAGTTGAACGCTGTATTGGTCAGATTTTCTACAATACAACACACTTTGTGTTTAGGCGTTCTCAAAATGCTTCGTGATATCGAGTAATTTAAGTTTACCAACAGGTTCAAAAGTATCCGTAATTTAATCTGTTTTTTTTCGACTGGTGTTAATGTGAATGTTGCTGATGATTCAAATATAAACGAGTGTGGTTTGAGGTCAGCAATGTTGTCACTTGCCATGTCGCATATTGTACTAGATATTTATGTAAGCCTTGTTTGCAAAGACATCACTAATGGTGTTATTTTGACATATATCATAGTTTATAAAAAACTATAGCCTAAAGTCAAATTCGTGCGTACCTACACACGGTATATTTGTAAATAAATTGACATTCTTATTCTGTTTGAACTTATAAGTGTATTAAATGATATGACACGGCATATTTGTAAATAAATTGACATTCTAATTTGGTTTGAACTTATACGTGTATTTAATGATATTGTGTAATTTTACTCATAAAATGTATCTCCTTGCAGATGTTGCAGGTGTTGAATTTCAATTATATATATTTTTCATTGCATAATGATATCGATCTACAAAGACAAAGGTTTGTACGACGCAGTTTTGTTCACATGACCTTTATACTTGGATTTAATCATGTTCAAATGTTTACATGTACATGCATATGATTTATGCATATCACTGACGGAAAAGTCGTCTGTTTTAATATGTAAATGAATGGTAAATATTGTGTAGATAATGAACATTTTATACAAATGCCTATATTATTATGAACAATTTTGTACATAAATAGTAATATATTAATATTATTATATGCATGCATTTTATATTTAACGCACTTGACTCTAAGTTTCCTAACTTAGGTCGATTACAGTTAACAGTAACAATTATTCAATAGTTTTAAAGGTTCAAAATACGATAAAACATTGTTTAAGCACTCTGCGAAACATTTTGTTTATAGTTCAAAAGGTAATTTAATGTAATGTAATTTGAATTGGTTACACGTTATAAATTGTTTAAAGGTGTGTGTTAATGGTTGCTTAATGTTATATTATAATATAAATATATAAATATATAAATTTCATGTACATGAAAGGCCGAGTGCTACTCGTCAAACATAGCTTATTGATAAATGGTCTCCAAATGCGTGTTTGATTTCATTTTTTTGTTACGGGCTGACATTCCATGCATTAAAATGGTTGATCAGTTACATTATGATTTTCTTATAGACGCAAGCATAGCATTTATTACGTTGTTAAATTGCCAATCAATAATACTAACAAATATGACCTGCAAACAATAGTTCACATTGTAAAAGCAGCAACTGTTTTCAGTGTATCATACAATCGGGCTTACTATCCATTGATCCTTATTTTCCGTGTCAAATATCGTTGTAGCGAATGATGTTATAGATGGCTTATTAATCATTTGTTACCATTGACAATTTCAATTCTCTACCTGCAAACATGCATTGAGTCGTGCATTTAGTTCGATGTGTAAATATGTTAATAGTGTTGATAGAAATGTCATTTATTGGTGTACTGTACACCCGTTTTGAATGCTTTGTGATATGATTATTAATTGCAATTTACATATGCAATGCTATGGATATCAAGCATAACTGTTTGTTACTACCATATTATATTTCAATATACGACGCTAGATAATATGATTCATAGACCGTGCGCACACGTATTTAATTGTCTTAATTACATAAGTGTTTACTGCACGTTAATACATATGCAGCTTATATTTCTTCTGAAATTCTGTAACTGCAAACGTTTATGTAGTGCAATGTGTAATACTGTTAACAGTTATTTAAGACGTCAATTATTGGCGTATTGTATACCTTTTTCAATGCATTGATATGTTGTTATTAATTGCGTTATTTGGCATAAGGCCCATGCTATACAGATGGATAGGGAGCAGGTACATCTTAACGAAATCATAGGCTTGAATATAGTTTTTAACCACTATATTATATTTCAATATATGACATTGAGATTATATTAATCATATACTGTGTGTACACAAAATACTTTTATACATTACATAAGGTCATATACAATCAAATATTTCTCACTATGGAATAAAAAATCGGTATCCAACGGCTAGCATAAACTGATTCTATACGTTCGTTATATATGCCATCAACGAGTATGGACGGGAATTTCAGTAAATATAATATTAATGTCATTGAATTTTGTGCATATTAATTACTTTATCTTTGTTATTCTTTCATATAGATTATATTATATTCCAAATTACAAATCCATTTCATGTACTTGACTACTACTTGCTTTTAGTTCATTACTTCATCATTACAAATTTCCATGACGTTATGCAAACAATATGTGGAAAAGGCAACACTAATGTATAAATTCAATTGTAGCAACTCTTTTTGTTCAATTTAAATTAACAGGTTGCTAATGAATAAAACCAAGTATATGACTGTTATAGTTCAGTCTAACATTTTGATCTTTTGTACTGGTTACGCATTTTAAATTGTTAAAAAGAGTTTGTACATATTAGATACATTTCTTTGTTATAAATATTAAATGCGTTTTTTATTCATTAATTTTATAAACATGAATACTGAGTGCTTCTCGTCAAATCTGATTATTGGTAAATGATGTCAACATGTGTGTAAATTTGAATTGTTTCGTTTCGTTACTTGCTTATGTTTGCCATGCTTTAAAATGGACCACACGTATTTTGTATTGATCATTATTACGTGTTTCGAATATCAACGTACCGAATGAGGTTATAGGCTTAATTAATCATTTGATTGAAGTGTTCGTTGCACGTTTATACATGCAGCTAAAATATATATTTACATTTTACCACTGCAAACATTTATGTTTTGCAATGTGAAATTATGTAATAACTTTTGTTAGAGATGCCATTTATTTTCGTACTTTTTACCAAGTGTTAATTCGTATATCATACAATAATTAAATATATTATTATATTATTATTTAATGCAATTCAGATTAAACATGTAGCAATGAAGCTTTTTGTATAAGGCTCATGATATAAATAAGGATATCGAGCACACCCATCTTTATGCAATCAAAGGCTTGCATATAGTTTTGTTAATACTATATTAACGTTTAATATAGCTAAAATGAGTCATGTTCTGTGTATACAAATATTTAATTGTATACATTACATAAGATCATAGACAAGTCCATATTTCACACTGTGGATAATAAATTGGCATCTAACGGTTTGCAAAACTGACATCATGACGTCCGTTGAATATAGCATTAACGAAAATGGCAGAGAATTTTAAGTAAATCTAAGATTAATGTAAAGGACTATTTCTTGCATATGAGGGATTAGTTTTTCGTATGGATTACGTTTGTATTCTAAATTACAAATCCATGTAATGGACTTGACTAATATTTGTTTTTATTTCATATCTTCATCATTACAGTTCAATGGCTAAATGCAAACCAAACAACATGTGGAAATGGCAACTCTAATGTAGTAATTTAATTGCAGCGATTATATTTGTTTTAGTTTTATTAATACGTTGCTATTAAATAAAACCAAGTATGTAACAGTAATGTTTTATTCTAACATCCAATATCTTTTGTGCACTTCAACTTTAGTTTTACAAGTAAATAATTATATTTCATGTATATTGTTAACTGGTCCTAAGCAACATTTTTGTTATGTATTTGTAGGCTTTCTTGTCAATAATTGTTCTTTAAGAGCAATAGTGCTCAGTATATATGAATGTTGCTGTTTTTATGCCCCACCCCCTTCGGACGGCATATACCAGTTGCACTGGATGTTTATGTCAGAATGTCTGTCCGAAATCTCGTGTCTCCTTCACATTTTCTATTTATTAAGGGCTCTTAAAAATAAAGTGGCACACATGTCAACCATCATAAGACGACGTGTCGCGTGTAAAACCTCTTTCCATACTTAAGGGTCAAGGCAAGGTCACATTTAGAGGTAAAATTGGGTAAAAAAAACAGCTTTCAAATTACTGCCTCAGCAAAACCTTTACAATATATAGATAAATTATGAAATAACTTTGCACAAATTTAAACCATTATAAGATGACGCGCAGCGTGTTACATCCGTCCCCCTACCTCAAAGGTTTAGGTCATCCTCAGCGATCAAAGTTCAAATTTGGCCTATAACAGCTTAAAAATTCAGTTCTCAGCCAAATAGTTTGCCAATATTCGTGGATTAAATCTTTTTAAGAAATACAGACCATCATAAGACAACGTTCCTCGTGAACCGCAAAGGTAAAGGTATTCTTAGAGGTCAAAGGTCAAATTTGCCCATAAAATTCTTTTTCAAGGCTGTAACTATACTATTTATAATGCAAATTTAAATTTAAACAAGACTATTGCCAAGCAACTATGTCCCCTACCGGCTCCACCATTGTCTGATTTTTTAAAAAATATATTTGTTGCCAAAGCAACCAAAATTTTTGACGTAGGAACAAAATGAAATGACGTGCATAATGTCCATATTGCCAGCTATCCATGTTTCAAGTTTCATGAAAAAATATTAAGAACTTTTAAAGTTATCGCAGGATCCAGAAAAGTGTGACAGACTGACTGACAGATAGACTGACTGACAGACACCAGTAACCACCAAATCGCCTGTATTACCATACTCCGTACATCAAAGGTCACTTAGAGGTAAAACACAAATTTTGCCATAACACAGCTTAATTTTTATTTTTTATAAGTGGAGTTTTGCTACCAAAGTGGAATGTCGGGGCATCCGTGATTTTGCAAAAAATCCTTGTTTTATTTAAAATTGTGAAAGCTTTTCCGTGTTTGTTATACATTGAATGTGTGATATTTCGTTATACGTTTCAATTGTTATGCTAGAACGGTATCTTACTGGCAACTTATACAAAACTTTACAATACACATACATGAACTATGTGTTATTATGTCACGTTTATGGTAGCAAATTCCGCTTAGATAATAGACTGATTCAGCGCCCAAAAATAGCACAGCATTCATTTTTTTTCACGAAAATAACATTCTAAGGTCATCCAAAGAAATTGTTTATAACAAACACATGCATACATGTAATATAATTCGGTTTATACTGGCAGGTATAATTCAAAAAGAGTGAACCCTTTTTTACAAAAAATAAAAATAAAAAAAAATCTTAAGAAATACTTTCCATGAACAATATCGATCCGACATTGATTCATCTATAAATAATGAAATAAATATCGCATATTTGTGAATTTGTTCCACCATAAACACGGTATTAACAATTAAGGCTCTAAATGAAAAACATCCCTTTAATCGTGTATACCTAAATTGTAGTTTGGCCGGCTAGCTCAGTTGGAAGACAGCTGAACCATATGTGTGGTGTTCTGAGAAAACTGGGCACAATGCATGTGCGTAAAGTGTCGTCCCAGATAAGCCTGTGCAGTACAGGCTAATCAGGGACGACACTTTCCGCTTTTATGACATTTTTCGTTTAAATGAAGTCTTTTCTAAGCAAAATTCCAATTTAGGCGGAAAGTGTCGTCCCTGATTAGCCTGTGCGGACTGCACATGTGAATCTGGGACGACACTTTACGCACATGCATTATGCCGCATAACTTTAGAGAGGATTTATCATGAAATTATGTATACGACCAGTCTCCGCATATCACTGATTTAAGTAGGGCGAATGTTAGTTACTGGAACAAGTGCGCGCATTTACAATTCGTCAACAATTATATCGAAAACCGAAATATGACAAATATATTCCCGACACATATGTAACCTCAGTAAACGCTGTCAAGAGATCACACATAGAAACCCATCAGCCGTTTAGTCAATATGGTATCGATTTGAAATACCTACAAATGTCCTGTTTAGTTTTGTTATATTACATTAAACGTTTTTAAGGAAATATTTTCATAGATCACTGCAATTTTTATTTACTGGTTAGTACCTTTCTACCTTAAAATACGTTGTTGTTTTTTTTAACTCCGGGCACGATAGTCTAAAATATTATAAAGAAATTTATTTTGGCGTAAACTTAAACTTGAAATGGGCCCAAAAAAACGTGGCGATGTTGTCTGGGAAACAATATATTTTTTTTAGCCTAATCGGTTTAATTCGCATTTGTGAACAAATAAGACTCTATAAATCTGAATCTCGTAACCTTTAAAGGGTCGTTCATTGCACTATGTAGCAAAAAAAGAGATAAAAAGTTATTACAATACAGTGGTTTTTTTTCTAGAAAGTTCTTGTACAAATCTTCTGAAATCAGACTTTAGACAGAACAAGTGCAACTAAGACAAAGCAACTTTGAATGTTGCATGGGCGCAGTTAATAGGGGTTCATTACTTCAATTACACAATACAACCGTATCAGCTCCGCGTGTAAAGTTTGGCGGATAGATGTAGGTATCAATACTTCTATAGTGCAATAACGACCTAAAGCACCTGGTGACTTGCCTGTTACGCTTGTTTTTATGTGCTAATTACCTCTATATTGCAATAAATGGCGCTTTAGCCTCTATGAAGAATGCTTGTCAGATTTAAAGGAGCTAAAAACTTCCAAATTGCTTATTACTCATCCACTATTTTAAAATAGTTAATCCAAAAATTTCACAGTGTTTTCACGATGACCTTGACATCTCAGAAACAAAGCTACAGAAAAGCCAGGTTGGTTTCGAGACATATGAATTATTGATCGTTTTTTTGTTAAAGTATAATTGTGAATATAATTCAGTTTTTTTTGTCTGTTTGTAAATCAAGGAAATTATAGCAAGTGTACCGCAATGTGTGGATGCAAGATGTTAAGTGTCAGAGGGTGAATGGACAGAAGATGATCACAGAAAACTGAGTACAGCCACAACAAATATGAGTACCCTACCAACATCCTTTCACAGAGTTGTATTCTGCAGATAAATTTGTTTCCAAAGCTGTCATCACAACAGTATGTTTTATTTTCTAAATGTTCACATCTTCGCATTTAAATAGAAAAACATAAGGTCCATGCATTTATGACTAAAGCAGTTACGTTCGCTTCCAATAAACACCATTTAAATAATCTTGTTTAACTGCATTTATATACTTGGTGAAATGAAACATCAAATTATAAAAAAAAACATATACCAAATACATCTTTCCGTCTGAAGATAGATAATATATCTTATTTTGCCTATGATGCTAGATGTTGAAAATATATCTCCATTACAGACTTTTTCATCAAGTAAACTTGCCAGACATTCATTTAGTGACTAAAGAAACCAATCAAAATAACCGACTGAGCTGTTTTGTTCCAAATCTGGCTTTACTAAACGTTGCTTATAGCTGTTAATGCTTCACATTGAACATATTCTTACATGGATTTCATAAAAAGATTACCATTTTATTTGCAACTTATCAATAATGTGATTCTTCATTAATGTAAGACTACTGTTGTTGTAGGGGAGGGGGAGAACAGCAGACGGAACCCGTCAAAACGTTTTGGTCAATCAAGAAACTTGTCTCGGTTTGTGATGACCAGCCCATTAAAATTCCTGCTGTCAAGATAAATCCGTTTAATTAAGATGATAAGTGAAGTAATTGGTTTTTATTCACAAACCAATAGACAAATCAAGTTATTTTAAGATTATAACGTTAAAGGTAAAGGTCACAGTTTGGTTGGGCAAAAGGAACCACGACAAATCCTTTTTAGATTCATTCTGTTTAGAAGTCCAAATAAGGTCAGATGAAAGAAAAGAAAACACAATAACTTCAAACGGTGATATTTTGGTGTAAGCATGTAACAAATAAATTGAAATAAATCAACCAAAAATAAAGCAAAACTTAATTAAAATAAATACCATTTGAAAGTATTATGTGCATAATTGTGTATATATAATAACTGACTATGTGTTCAAGTGTTTTATTTGCGTTGATACAGTTTCTTACAAAATATGAAAGTACAACATTTGTATTACAAATATATATATTATTTATTTATTTATTTAAGTGCAATAAACTTAATTTTATTAAACAAACATATTCAAAAAGCTTAAACGTTATACATTTGTTTTAAATAACTTGAATTGGTAATCAATGTCATAAATGAGTATGATAAAAAAAGTGACAAGTCTGATATAGCTATTAATGTTTTCCTAGTTTACAACTTTTCCATTTAAACCCCAAATGTTGACGTTTTGAGATGTCAGCATACCGACAGACAGGCACATAACCATGAACAGGGCAACATTTTTTCCAATAAAATCTCTTGTTTGAATTCAGGCGGTAGCATTAGCACTGTGGTAGTCAGAACCAAAATTAATTAGCTAGCTATATTATCATAAAATACTTCTGTACATATTATTGACAATGAAAGGTAATGACATTAAAATTCAAAACACATCAGTAAATAAATTTTCATACAGAGGCCAGTGTACAAGGCTTTTCTAAAAAGCTTGTCAAAAACACGTTCATATATAAATATTTGCAAAACAGATTTGCAATTCAAACAATATTCCACTTCACTGTGTTGATTCGACCAGGTCAGCAGAAGCTGGTGGAAACTCACATTGTGAAGTAAGAGAAAACATTACAACTACATTTGGCAAACTTCAAATCACCTATGAGCTTTGGTAACTTATATATAAACTCTAATTACAACAATTCCAAAAACAATTCAAATTCATACATAAAATGTTAATCGATTTACTGAGGAACAAAACGCATGTATCTGTTGTAGAAATTCAAGAGGATTCAACAAAAACTGCCCATGGCGAAGACCATTTCATTGTTTTAAATAAAAACACTATACATCTTTACGACCCCGTTTCACTTGGTTACCTTCACAATTAACATTTGTGTTTGAAATTCCTAGAATTTCTACTTATTTGACACAAAATACTGTAACCAACAGTTTTTCAATGATATAATAATCAATAGAACGCATGCATTGATTTTTTTTATAGATGTAAACAAATAAAATGTAAAATATACTACATATTTTAAACGTCTCTGTAAGGATACTTGGGTAAGAAGCATTGTGAAACATGGCCAACGTAGCCAATACCACTCATCATCTTCTTTATTTTACAACTGGCCATTTATACCTCTGTTTTTAATTATCTCTCTGAAATCATCCATCCCAATTTCTTCAACAACGAATGGTGCTTGCTTCCACTTATTGCATGTCGTCTGGCGCCCGTTAACATCAACGACCAAAAAATTCTCGATTTTCAGCACCGGAAACTCCAAGCCTTTGTAAATACAAACCACACCCAGATTTCCGCCGCATTCTTTGCATGACATTTTCCCGCACAACTGCACATCCTCGTCTTTGAAACCCCTTGTGTCCTTATCACTGTAGTTCACTTGTTCGCTCAAGGATTCGTCGACAACAACATGATGGGCATCTTTGATTTTCTTAACGCTGTCGGACATGCAGACAGTAGTTTTCCCGGAGCCAGTCGGTGCCACAATGACCACGTTCTTTCCCGCAATGGCAGGGGCAGCTAACTCTTGCTGATACTTTCGTAACTGAATTTCCTCACCTTCCGAGTTTTCATTTTCGACTTGCTCAGGCACTGTGCGATTATCCTTGGAAGTATCTGAACAAATTAAATAATTAAAGGTTATTTACAAGAAAAATCGTATTGAAAACAGTGGTTAACAAAATACAATAACAGAAATTTGTCTGAAGAAAATTGTCAATGCACTATACAAAAATATAACTGACAGTCAAATAAACATATACTATCATTATTGCCATATAAAGACTTAACACCAACTTACAAATACCAAGGGTGACCTTGACCTTGAAACAAAAAAAATGTTTGTTGTACGCGAGCGTGGCCTTGAGATAAAGATAATTTATGCCAATTTGTTTTGAAATCACATAATACATGACAAAGTTTTTAGCCAGACACGAACATGTACTTTCAGTATTTCCGTTTAAAATTTTAGAGAAAAGCTCAAGTGTGCACTGTGAGCTTGACCTTTAAACCAGCGATGTGGTTGTTGCTCAAGACACTTTTGTCTTGAGATGATGATCGTTTGTACCAATTTATTTCGAACTGGTAATGAACGACATAGTTATGCCCCGGACACTAAATGCTTCACACATACAAAAACACACGGACATCAGTAAGACTATATGCCCTTTAGTCATTACCATAGCGTAGGAATAACAAAGTTTCAGTGAAAATGACAACAAAGAAACAGGCCTGATGGTAAGATATTCTTCTATTCTCTTTTTAAAGCAATAATCGTTTTGTCCTTTATAATTGATTTGATGTTGATGCCATCAACAAGAAAAAATGTTCTGAATATTTATTAATCTGCAACTACTGCAAGATGCAAACATGTGTCAGCAGGGATCAAACAATGTAAAGGTAACATTATATGCAAACAAACATTTATTCTAGAATGGTAGCGACAATAGGTCTGTGCATTGCGAAGGAAAGCAGCAAGTCTTTATATGGTTGGAAGATATGATCAAAAACAGTATTCCTCCAAGGATATAAGTTGGTGTTTTTATATCATGCGTAAAGCCAAGACTGTATCTTAGTCATAACACAGCAGACCAAAAAAGCACTATATGGAAAAACAAATGGCAATATAAGCTTGATTGTTTTGTGACAGACCGACATTCGGATAGATGAACCGGGCAATAACTTAAAAATAACAATACGTAAAATAATAAAAGTTTAGGATTATTGTGTTTATGAATTGCAATTCTCCACACCCTCATTGACGGAGAGTTCCCCAGTACTGTGGGTTGAATCCAGACTGGGGTACTCCTGCGTCTCACGAACCACACCTGCTAAGCGCTGTCGTTGTGACCTCACATGTTGGCAACCGGACTTCCCTTGGTGGATGCGTAGACCGCGTTGGTTCTTACACACCTTTCCGCAACTGCAGGTGACTGTTCCATCTATATATGTATACAAATTAAATAAAAGAATAAAAACTGACTGATATTATTGAAATGTTTCTTCCCTGTTTTATATTGCATGTTGGAAATAATGTAAATGTATATATGAATGAAAAAAATTAAAATAAAATAATATCATACACCCATGAAGTTTCATATTGAAACAAGGGCTGTTTGTAAAACATGCATGCCCCCATATGGGCTGTCAGTTTTAGTGGCAGCCATTGTGTGANAAAACTCCGAACGTAACAACATGATACCGCTTTTATTTCACTGATACAAAAATTGGATACATGTCTAGAGTCGATAACAATCTTTTCCCAAACTTGACAAACTGCGAAACGAATGTTTTCTTGTAAAAGTCGATGTGGCTGCACTGCGAGGAGAAAATGCATCCATATACTCAGGTCTGAACGAAATCGAAGCAAGATGTCAGTCATTGAGTGATCTGGCGGATGATGTGTTAGCTCGCACAATTAATACCTCAAAAATACTTGCTGAACTTAAATTAAAAGTGATCGAACAGCAGATGTCAACATTCGAGACTGTAAACATACAGACCCAGGCCAATATAACCGACCAGCGTTGGCGAAGCATGAGGGACGAACTTGTCTTCTTTGGAGTTCTGTTGACTCAATCATTCAACCCAGTTCTGTTCCTTGATAAGCATACACCATTGAAACGTTGGTGTTCTTTTCCAATCGTTTTTCTGATCATCAATCAGCTTCTTTTAATTGAGAATTGTTTTCATAACCATACATCCAATAGATAGAATAAACTTCCTTATTTTATATGCTTTATAATAACTCTTATAACATGCGATCATTCAGTAGTTACATATATATAGTTGTCCTAAAGCGTGATTACAACAGCTTATACATGTATAAGAAATCATTAATTTTAACTTGCCAATTTATTACCTAGAAATCACGGTCTTGCATCAATGCAAAGTGACGTTCACTCCTGGCATGTGGAACAGTACAACGAACCGAGCGGAGACCACTTTCCAGGTCTCTGCCACTCGCAATGGAAAGAATGACAAGGACAAGGAGATCTACCTGCACTTCAACACCGTCACTACATATGATGCGCCACCAATATTTAGGGGCTATCAAGTTCCGTTTGTACAGGTTTGAATAGAATTTTTAAATGTTCCTGTTAATATTGAAATTTATATAATACTTCATTCTAGAATACTTCAAACTACTCTGGCAAAGTAGAATACTTTTTTTTTCATTTAATCATCAAGATAGAAAGGGGCAACATTTAATATTATCTGTTAATAACGGTAGAGTATATCAAACTACACAGGCATATAACCCCACAATGTAATGTATTACTATTAAAGTTTGCTCGCATATCTTTATACAATTTATAAATGTTAAAAAAAGGCATGTTAGCCATACAAACCATTAAAAGGTTAATATGGTTTGGTTTATTCAATATACAATAGACATACAGTCCATGTGTATACAGGTTCAAAACATAGTAGCATATATAAAGGCTTGACATCTGATACGTATTGAATTTGATAAGTTGTTAAATAAAGTATCAATTCATGAAAAGGTCTAGGACACTTGGATTACAGCATTTAGAATATATTTAATAATGTTATAACGATAATATGAAAAACAACAAAGACGAATCTACAAAGAGCGGGAAGTCAAGTTTGAGTAATAAATTATGCACAATTAATCATAATAATATATATACAGGTTTCTTTGACTAAAAGCTTTATGTACAATACATTCATGTTAATACATTCATGTGCATGATATTCAACAAAACGTGTCATTAAGGGGCCCAACACGTTCTATATGCAAAAATAGACAATACAACATTAGCAAAGTGTAATGTTGCACAAACACCAGCAAACGTTTTTTTGAAACCGACCCGGTATCCCCAAATGTCTCGTATTTTGCTATCGTTTAAAACCATGCTTTATAAGTGTGTGTGTGCCTTTTTTGTTGTCATGTTTATTTCTAACATCTTACCTAATGTCCTTTGTTACCAAACACACAATATATGTANTGTGACCTTGACCTTTGACCTAGTGACCTCAAAATCAATAGGGGTCATCTGCCAGTCATGATCAATGTACCTATGAAGTTTCATGATCCTGACCTAAGCGTTCTTGAGTTATCATCCGGAAACCATCTGGTGGACGGACGGACGGACCGACCGACCTACCGACATTTGCAAAACAATATACCCCCTCTTCTTCGAAGGGGGGCATACAAATTTATAGTTTCTGAGATATAGCCCTGAAAAACTAGATCGTACAAAAACAACAATAGGCAAATATTCTTATTAAAGAAATTGTAGGTTTGAAGTTTTTGTGCACGGCACTTCTCCTCATTGCACAATATGCACCCATGAAGTTCAATTTTGTAATATGGTATCGTATGTGAGATATAACCCTGAAAAGTTACATCATACAAAACAGAAGGGCAAAAACTATTATTTAAGAAAGTGTATGTGTATGTGTCTTATGCATGAAGCTCCTAATTGATATATGTACACCATGACGTTTTATGTTGAAAGCGTATTTAGTTTGTGAGATATAGCCATGAAAAGTTTGTTACAGACGAACGGACTGACGGACAACGCAACACTATATCCCTCGGCCTTTGGCAGGGTGTTAATAATCGCATAGGTCGCCTACATATCATAAGGAACAATTTAGCAAGTTTGAATGATGTATGTTGCAAGGTTTATAAGAACTCCTTCAAACAAGGAGAGACGTGCATGGTAAATGCAGAACAGGTATACCTGCTACAACGTTGAGACGGACGGTGGTTTAATAATTACAGCTAATGCATGACTCAAAGAGGCAAAATCCAACATGAAAATGATTTGCCTTTAGGTGTAAAATCAACAAAATAATTGTTACCAAACAAAGAAATACAACAAACCTGTAATGTTAAAACGCTCGGGACTTTCTCTATCATAGTTCATTACATCCTTAATGTTCTTGTGTGCTTCCTTCAGAGCAGAACTGCTCGTAGAATCTTGCAGGTTTGTGAAATGCTCGCGCTTGTCCATCTGCTCCAATTCAGTGTCACTGAGTTTCAAAGCCTTTGTAGTCAGCAACTGGTATTTCGACAGATCAGCCTAAACTGTGAAAAACAAGATGTCAATTGAATTTTCTAAAACAATTAACTATATTTTAGCTCGACTTCAATTATACAGCTTTATAAACACACAACACATCAACAGGAATGTAAATGAAAATTTATATCTTAACACGTGATTTGAATTTTCTTTAAAGATACTTACACTTGTTCATATATATATATACATTGTATTTATAGCCATTTTTTAAATAATACAAACAAACAATTTCCTTTTAGGAGATTATTATTTCTGTGTTGACATTTGCCCACAAGTATTGGTATCATATGGCCACAAAGTTTTGATTTCTCACAAACAATGGTTAAGACCATATTGCTACAAATTTAATGGACGGCGCATTATGTTGTGGACAATTTTATGAATGTTATAATCTCACACAACCAAACATACACTGACATGTGATCATATGACACCCGATGACAAGGTAAAAACTGTGTATAGATATAACTAACAATTCTTTAATTTGTATTGAATTTGATTCTGTTATTATCATGTTCATGTTGTTCATTTTTTGTACGCATTATAGCTCTTATTAATTTCCCATTATTCAGAAAAGCTGTACAGCACAATCGTACCTCTGGTTTTGAGGCTGCGCTGGCAGGGCTTGTCTTTTCAGTCCTCCCTCCTCCGGAGGCTGTGTTGATTTCCTGAAAGACGGATACTGCATTTTCATCATGCAATCAAATTAATATTAACAAAAGAGAACCCAAAAAAATAACCATAGCTGAAAAAAAGATATCATGCACTTTATATGACTTCAGTTTGCTTATTATTAATATATTGATGTCGGTTCACTAGATGGTTTTCAAGTAACTCCGTTTTTCTATATTTTAAAATATAAACACACTGTCCTAGTTTAGTCTTTTGTTTTCAATTGAAAACGTAAAATATGGAATAAAATTTGAAGGAAAGATTAAGAGTCCGCAAAAAAGGGAAAAAATGAATTGCATAACATTTTTTTATATTTTTTTTGAAACTACTGTACAATTACGTTGAACACGCTAAAAAAATATTTTTAGGGCTCTAAAATCACTGATCGATAGCTTTAAATTAACTCCGCCCACTATCTGTGATATCTGGTCACTGACTAATAAAACAAGTTTAGCCTCGCCCACATTTGAGATTACCAGGCTTCGCTGTAAAGCTTGACTACGCCTTCTTCCTTCCAATTTCTTGGAATAATTTGTGTAGGATTATCGCTTAAGTACCATAACAAGCCAAGCCCGAACATCAACAAGAATTAAATTAAATTATTTCCATTAAATCCACATTCCAGAATAATCCTTTGTGATCATTTAACAGTCAATCCTTTTGTGGTNGATTATGGGTGTTGAATGTGAAGCACCCCCAGATGATTGAGAACAACAATGGCACGTTTCATGGCTCTGGCTGATGTGGCAAGAGATATAGCTTTAAGCTTATATTAAAAAGCTTTATTTCAAGATACAAAGGGCAATAACTCCGTTATTAACAGATGGTGCAATTTGGCGTGCATCATCCTCTTATCTATATATATATTCGCATACCAAGTTTCAATTAAATCCGCCGCACTTCCAAAATATGGCTCTGGACACAAAAGTGCCGGACGGACGGACAACGCCAAAACAATATCCCTCGGGGGATAATAAAAATGGTATATTCTTTCCATTAAATGTAGTAACTGTTTGAGCATGTTCATATATACTCACCTAATGATAAATGGTGCATAATAGGTTTACCATTGTCAACATCGGTTGACCATTGGGTCTTGTCTTCATCTGTAAAAGTTTCAAGTTGAGTTAAAACAGGAATTCGAACTACAAAAAATAAGTGCTTTTAGTTGGCACTACAGATATTGAATTATGAATCATAGGCAAAAAATATATTATCCCATCTTCTTTCAGAAAGGGATATATTCAACTGCACCAATGTTACTAAGAGAACATTTACCCATCCTCCTCCACTTTTTTTAAATTTTGGAGAGTACATATGTTTTGAATTTTTATAGATCAAATACCAATATCTTAATACCGTAGAAAGCGTTACTTGACCCCATCATCAATATTGATCAAGAGCCCATTATTCTAAAAAAATAAACATTATTAAGTCTGATACAGTAGGACAAGTATAAACTCATTTTTTTTCTCAAATTTCAAATAAAATTGCTTTGCAAATGCAAAACAACACATGACATGTTCAATGATTGTTTATAAGTCACAATAAATAATATATTTTTTGTAATATTAATTTTAAAAAGATAATTCCAATTTATGAAGGTACCTATGTCAGTATTTGTTAAGAAAAGTCTAAGAATCTGACAGGCAGTAATTCTTACCATAAGTGTTAAGTTCATCCATTCTTGGTTCAGACCTAGTATCAGCATCTGAGACCTTCAAATCCAGACACAATGGGGAAGTACTTCCACCTAAAAGGTTTAGACTTTGTGAAGACAACATAAGCAGTTGAATAACACTTGAACAAATAGTGAAACTCCTAACACATCATTAGGAAAGAATAGTCCGTTAGTCTTTTATTTAAGGAAAATGATCCACTGCCTATACAAAACAAGACATTTTATACAATACGAAATTAAACATAAAAGCATCCTTCTTTCCTAAGTATCAGCAATTCCATTAGTTTCAGCCTTCCTTTCATTTTGGAATACATGAAATACATGTACAAAACATGAGTTATTTGTATGTATTTAGAAAAGTCTTATCACATAGATGTTCTGTTTTGTTTGACAAAAAAATCATTTGTTTGGATTTACAAAATGTAACAAAAAGCAAATATGGCTAAATAATTCATATAGTGTAATGGCAGAGAATTTTGTCAAAATTCGTATTGAAACACCATTTTTTGGTCTGATTGGGTTAGAAGAAGATCTCTCAAATTATTAGCATTAGAATTTTAACACAGTGTGTTGTTTTTTATGAAAATGATGACTGAACAGATTGACAGGAAGGATTTTGATAAAGGCTGCTGGGATACCTTCCTAGAATTGGCTAGTCACTACGCAACTTAAAAAAATATGTAAATCATCTTTCCTTTGTTTTATTGGAAAGACATGAACATATGAGTTAAATGTCTCAAATATGTTTGAATTGTGTACATTCATGNGTAGGACAAGTATAAACTCATTTTTTTTCTCAAATTTCAAATAAAATTGCTTTGCAAATGCAAAACAACACATGACATGTTCAATGATTGTTTATAAGTCACAATAAATAATATATTTTTTGTAATATTAATTTTAAAAAGATAATTCCAATTTATGAAGGTACCTATGTCAGTATTTGTTAAGAAAAGTCTAAGAATCTGACAGGCAGTAATTCTTACCATAAGTGTTAAGTTCATCCATTCTTGGTTCAGACCTAGTATCAGCATATGAGGCCTTCAAATCCAGACACAATGGGGAAGAACTTCCACCTAAAAGGTTTAGACTTTGTGAAGACAACATGAGCAGTCGAATAACACTTGAACAAAAAGTGAAACTCCTAACACATCATTAGGAAAGAATTGTCCGTTAGTCTTTTATTTAAGGAAAATGATCCACTGCCTATACAAAACAAGACAATTCATACAATACGAAATAAAGCATCCTTCTTGCCTAAGTATCAGCAATTCCATTAGTTTCAGCGTTCCTTTCATGTTGGAATACATGAAGTACAAAACTTGAGTTATTTGTATGTATTAAGAAAAGTCTTATCACATAGATGTTCTGTTTTGTTTGAAAAAAAATCATTGTTTGGATTAATAAAATGTAACAAAAAGCAAAATCATCTTTCCTTTATTTTATTGGAAACACATGAAAATATGAGTTTAATGTCTGAAATGTGTTTGAATTGTGTACATTCATCATGCCCCTGGTGTAAAAGAAAGCCACACCATTGTGTGTAATTATTTCTGTAGACTTATTTAAGAAGTGAACTAAATTGCCTTCTCTTCTAAAGCCCCCATGTCATAGTTTATTACCTTTTCTGTTGGTTTGTTTGAATAAAGAAATTAACAGTTTATCATCTATCTCTGGCTTTGTTCAATGAAATGAATGAACAGCTCAATAACTTTCTCTAGGTTTGTTCAATGAAAGGAGTTAACAGTTAAAATACCTACCTCTAGGTTTGTTCAGCGAAATAAGTGAACAGTTAATTACCGTACTCTAGGTCTGTTCAACGAAAGGAGTGTACAGTTAATTACCTTAACTTAGGTTTTTCAATAACAAACGCGAGTAATAGCCTCGTGCTACCATGGTTCTTAGCCTCGCATGATAAACTTGATCTTTATCCAAAACTCGCATAATATTCCGTTGGAAGAAATGAATTCACAGTTTATTATCTTTCTGTGGGTTAAACCGTTCGTCCAGTGAAAGGAATATAAAGTTTGTAAGCTCTCTCTTGGTTTGATGGATGAAAAGAATGAATAAGTTACTACAATTCTCAAGGATTTTGGATGAAAATAATGCATACTTTATACCTTTCTCTGGGTTTCTTGGATGAAAGAAAATAAAAGTTCAGTATGATTATCTGAGTTTGTTGGAAAAAGGAATGAACCGTATATTACCTTTCCCTGGGCCTGTTGGGTCAAAGGAATGAACTGTACGTAAAGATGACAAGTCCCCTCGGTATTGCTTAATAAATTCCTCCAGCGACCAACCAGGACGAGCTTTTTCTCTTTCAAGTGCTGAAATACATTGGTCTTACTTAGTGTAAACAGTTACAATATTACGAAGTCATATGGTCTCACTGATACACAATCGTGTTGAATTTCCTTGGTAAACAAGCACTTGATGTTATTTTGGAAATATAATAAAGACTCTCAACAACGGATCAATATCTTAACTGCATGATGAACGCCATATACACATTTTTAATTTATAATGAAACATGTCATATTCGTTCAATGAAAGCAAGGACAAAGCTAGAAAATGTGACAGCAGATAATGTTAAATTGAAAAGCGTGTGTATGTTCAGTTCAAGTCAAACACTTGGCGATGTAGTGAAACTGAAAATTGCACACATAAGTAAAATGTTGTTAATGCATTGTAGTGCTTTTTCTACTAAAGTAGATATATAACGTAATTTTCTACACCCTCTGAGAAAAGGAATATTAGTGTTACTGATAGATGCTCCCCAGTGATTCTCTTTGATAATGTATTGCAGGGGAACACTAAATTGACCAAATAACTCGTTTAAAGATCAACCTACCGGAACAATAACACTGACCTGATATTGGAGCGCTATAATGCGAGTATATGTGCAAGTCTAGCCTATGCATCTTATATGTTTTCAAATTTGGATAATTTGTTCTTGAGATATCTGGCGGAAACATAATAATTCATTAGAAAATATTGGATAAGTAATAAAAAGGCAATAACTCCTTAAAACCTCTATGTAGTTTAATCCAATTCGAACTAGAGCTTTGTCACTGACGTGACGTATACCCCCACATGCNCTGCCTATACAAAACAAGACATTTTATACAATACGAAATTAAACATAAAAGCATCCTTCTTTCCTAAGTATCAGCAATTCCATTAGTTTCAGCCTTCCTTTCATTTTGGAATACATGAAATACATGTACAAAACATGAGTTATTTGTATGTATTTAGAAAAGTCTTATCACATAGATGTTCTGTTTTGTTTGACAAAAAAATCATTTGTTTGGATTTACAAAATGTAACAAAAAGCAAATATGGCTAAATAATTCATATAGTGTAATGGCAGAGAATTTTGTCAAAATTCGTATTGAAACACCATTTTTTGGTCTGATTGGGTTAGAAGAAGATCTCTCAAATTATTAGCATTAGAATTTTAACACAGTGTGTTGTTTTTTATGAAAATGATGACTGAACAGATTGACAGGAAGGATTTTGATAAAGGCTGCTGGGATACCTTCCTAGAATTGGCTAGTCACTACGCAACTTAAAAAAATATGTAAATCATCTTTCCTTTGTTTTATTGAAAAGACATGAAAATATGAGTTAAATGTCTCAAATGTGTTTGAAATGTGAACATTCATGACAGCAAGACATTATATCTCTAGAGTGGCTGAATACACTTGCAAAAATCTTCAGTGGGTCTGAACACTGTTTATACAGTCTACAAATTGTGCCCCTGATGTAAAAAAGAAGCAACACCATTGCGCAAAATGGTTTCTTTAGACTTAGTTTACTACCTTAATCAGGGTTTGTTGGGTGGAAAAAAAATGAATACTTAATTGCTTTATTCTGGGTTTGCGGGATCAAAGGGAATACTAGTTTATTATCTTGATGGAATTTTGCTGTATGAAGGAATTGGTTTATTATTAGCAGATTTTTTTTTAAATTTAATTTAAGAAGTATAACAGAATCATCAAACATCGAAATATATTCATTAAAAAGTCGAATAATTACAAATGTTCTAATATATACGGATTTCATGACTGTATGTTTATATAAGCAATAGTTTAGATATTGCAAATTGTAAAACAAAATGTATATGTAGTTCATTTGCTTTAAAAGTAATAAATTTAAAAATAAACGTTTAATTCCTTAAACAAGTATTCACAAAAAAGTTGCATAAATGAACAGTAATAATATAATATTTTTAATTATTAATTTTAATTTAACTTACAAATACATATATAAAAGGCAATGCGCAGAAATTAATGGACATAAGTCTAAAATTGCAAAATAGTAGTTATTCAACACTTTAAAGTATAGTAAAGAGTTATTTTTAAATCAGCAATAATACAGTCAAAATAAAATATTTAACCTGAAAAGGAACCCGGACAGCAGGTGTCACAATTTATTGAGCCGATATTTCTTTTGGCCCTATGTGATTTTGCATGTCCTTATATACCGAGTTTCACCCCAGGTGTAAAAATGACTATATGACTCGAGATGTCCGATGTAAATTTAGTTTAAACATAAAATTGAACATAAATGTTTGTTAAAGGAATGTTCGGCAGCTGAGAATGAATGGAAAAAATGTAGTAATAAAAATGACAATTTAAAGAATCGATCAGCATTTGACTGCCTTATAAGGTGACAGTGAGTGAGTAGTCAATTTTTAATACATAAGGTACAACGGTCAAATTTAATACAAATGACCTTGATTTACAACGTATACGTATTACCCAGTCTGAGAAAAACAATTATGTATCAATGTTCAATTACCCAACAATTTAAAATTGGCAAAAGAAATTATTTCAATGTGTACTTTAAACCTATTGTTTCCCATATAAAAATGTCAGTAGTAACAAATCTTTTTGAAAAAGAAAGCATTATTGAAACAACAATAAGACTTTTAGCAGTACTTCTGATATTCTGTATGTGATATGGCAGGAAAGAAGGAGAGTGGATGCATCTGAGTTAGACTAATTAATTTACTTTCTCTGTTGGATTAAAGAACTGAACAGTTTATTATTATTTTCTTAGTTAAGTGTAAACAATGATGAATTTGTGTTCATTACCTTCCATTTGCCTTGTTGGTTGAACGAAAGGAATTGTACGTAAAGATGACAAGTTGTCTCGGTATTGTGCAATAAATTCCTCCTCTGACCAATCAGGGCGAGATTTTGCTCTTTTAAGTTCTGAAATAAACGATTGTGACTTAGTTTAAACCGTTTAATATTCGTGTTTGATTGGATAAGAAGTCATCTGGTCACAGGGAGGCACAATCTGATTGATTTATTGGTCGAACAAGTACTTGATGCCACAATCTCTTGACTGCAAAATGAGAGCCTTATACACATTTACAATTTAATATTAAACAAGTCTTATTCTTTCATTGAAATATAGGAACAAAACTTGAAAATTGGACAGCAGGTACTGTAAATTAAAAAGCTAATATATATTTTAACTCATGAAAATACAGATTGATTAACAGAATTAATTCAGACTGAGATATATATGTATTATTTATGATTGGCCGTTTAGAAAAACTAAAGTGTCTACATAATAATCACATGCAGCTAAAGCAATGCACTGCTCTTTTTCTTTCATATTTGCTCTATTTCTTTCATATTTGCTATAACATATCAACTGCTCCAGCCTCGGACCTTCAGATAGTTGAGGGTCGATCCGATTCGCAATAAAGGAGTAGTCTCCGGAACACTCCATCAAACACAGCAGAAATTTCGGGTACCAATACTCGTCCTTATTTGGCACGAGTAGAATCAAGTCCAGAGCGGCGTCAAACTTGCTATCCGATGTGTATTTTGTTATAACAGCTTCGGCTTCTCTGGAACTTATCAGTTTTCGGGCGATGAGTTCTGGTAAGATCTGGATAGCATCCAAGTTGTCGCAGATATAGGGAAATGCGTCTTTAAACTTACTCTCAAGTCCGAAGGGACATTTTGCAGCCTTGAGAATTTTCACAACTTTCGAATTGTCTGAAAAGAATAACCACGTATGATAAATGTTGGCAAAAATTTAAAATATTTTTTTGTTCATTTTTCCAAATACAATTTTTTTCACTGTTACTTGAGATGTTATGTTTTAGTTTACCATGATTTAATAAATTGTGAATGACTCAAAATGATATCTACCGGTAAGTAATAATGTATCGGGTCTGATATTGAAATATTGAGAAGAAACAACGGATACATGATCAATTTAGGCCATACAATCTAATGTAACTTTTGCGAAAAACCGTGTGATAATATTGATTCCGGTAATACGAAATTAATTTAATGTGGACTGCATTAGACATGTCCTNAAAAAAAAAAAAAAAAAAAAAAAAAAAAAATGCCAATATGGGAATATCAATTCTGTTATTCGAAAACTTACCATTCAATCAAATATTCGAATAATTTTGCCATCCCTAGCATAAAGTGTTGCCCCAGATAAGCAAGTGTAGTCCGCACGGGTTAATCAGGGACGACACTTTCCGCCTAGACTTGATTTTGTTTACAAGAGACTTTCTATAAACAAACAAGAGATGTGTTTGTCAGAAACACAATGCCCCCTACTGCGCCGCTTTGAAAACAAAACAAAAAAAACTTTGACCTTGAAGGATGACCTTGACCTTTCACCACTTAAAATGTGCAGCTCGATGAGATACACATGTATGCCAAATATCAAGTTGCTATCTTCAATATTGCAAAAGATGTGACCAACGTTAAAGTTTTCGGACGGACACACAGACTGACGGACGGACGGATGGACTGACAGTTTAACTGCTATATGCCACCCTACCGGGAGCATACAAATTTCATAAAAGCGGGAAGTTATGTCCCTGATGAGCCTGTGCAGACTGTCCACTTTAACTCACTGGTCTATTCCCAGGTAAGCCATCAACGCCATGTCCCCCTGCTTGTTCAGCTTCTGCACCCGCTCCCAGTACCTCTGGTCAGCAAGGTCACAGTGCAGTGCGTAAAGGTCAATCACTGCTGGGTAGATCCTGGGGATCAGTATCGGCTGCAGAATGCCCTGCATCGACACAACCTCTCTGAAATAGTTGGGACTCTATTTAAGGTATAACTACATGTAGTTGGAGATTCAACCTTATTTGATAAATGGAGATTCAACCTTTTTTGATATAAAAGTTATAGTTTAATGTGTAAAAGAGGTGTGGTCTTAAACAAAAATTGTTATATGGTTTGATTATACAATCAACAAGGGTGGCTACCTTTGCTAAGTTTCTTAGTTTGAGGCTTTGATGTGAAACAAAAAAAGGCTTGACAAATATCCATGTCACTTCAAAATGGCCCCAAAAATGATTCATGGAAAAAATATGTTTTTAAAAAGGAACACTGCAGTTTTACTAGTGTAGATCAGTATGGGCTGCAGAATGTCTTGTAATGAATGTCTCTTTGAAATGATTGAAACTCTATCAAAAGTAAAGCAAGGTGAAAGTTCATCCTTTTCTGATACATAAATTATAATTTAATGCATAAAAAGAAGTCAGGGGTTAAAGAGTTAGTATATCGTTTGATAACACATTTTTATAAAGTTGGCTTCTGTTCATAAATTTGTTAGTTTGAGGCTTTGATGTCAAACAAAAAAAGGCTTAACAAATATCTATGTGACTTCAAAATGGCCTCAAATAGTATTCGTGGATTTTTTAGTGGACATACGTTGGCAATTCTTCAGCTTCTGTTTCTGATATCTGTCTTTGAAGGAAACCTCCTTCTTCATCAAATGGAACACTGTTTCTGTTGGCACTTTCTGAGTACAGGTAGTTGGGCTTTTCATTGCATGGCAACTCTGGGAATAATACTCTGTGAAAAAAACGAAATACATAAACACATACAACCATCATTTCAAACCATTCTTAGATAAAAACAATATTAATCCTTCATGAAAAACACAAGGGCCAAAGACCCTTATGTGGTCGCTAGAGTGTTCACAAAGTAAATGTTGGCGAGGCACAACCAACAACTGAGACAAAAGGTGATCACAAACGCAGGTTGTGCTCAGGTGAGCAAAAACCTATTTAAACAAATTATTCCAAAACAAAAAAAAGGCTAAAGATAGCAAAAAACAAATGTATAGTAAAAATACCTAGACAATTCATAGTGATAATATTCTTATAACAAGAGGGCCATCAGGCCCTAAGGCACTCACCTGAGAGCAAAAGGAACTAGACTATTCTGAAAAAATGCAAGCTGATTCATGAAGATCGGACCAAAAGTGACTTTTAAGATGTTTTTTTTATATATTTGACCTAGTGACCTAGTTTTTGAGCTCATATGACCCAGTTTCANATATACCTTAACGTTCACATTAACTTACAATAATTATACATATTCATATATATAACTATCACCCAACAATAATATAGTATCATCTAATTATCTAGATCTTGATTACCAATACGTTTCAATACCGAGACGAGAGATAGATTTCATAATCGTGTATTACCTATTCAAAAGGTACATGTAATTAAAGCACAGATCTGTTATCTTACCAATACTTCTGTACTTGTTTTTAAAAAGTGGTCTATTTGGGGTTGTTTTCTTTCCTTAAAAATAAATTAGTCGTGGAGATTTTCTGAAAACCAAAATCACTTTAACTTTCTGTTTTGAAAATGTATCTATTTGTTGTAATTATAGCAAACTGTACAGGTTACACTCCACGATTTAATCGAGATTGCAGAACACGTAGCAATGTCCATCGTGTTACATCGACTACCTCCGGATGGCTCCGCAAGATAGATTTATGAAATAAATCGTCTGCTGGTCCAGAGTGGTAGAAATGTTAAAGACCATTATACTTAAAATCAACGCATATTTCGCAAAACATTTCATAAAATAAAGTTAACCCCCGAAAAATTCAGTGTTCCTTATAGCAATAGCCAAAATCTCAACGCTAGATGTGGTCGTGTAACAAGATACGAAATGCTCTTTTTTATGTTTTGTGGTACAATATATTCAACACATGTTCATGTACCATGTTAGTGTTCGTGTGTCGTATGAATAGATATCGTTGCGGGAAATTAACATGGAATATATTGTAACACAATATATAAAATAGAGCATTTTGTATCTTGCTAAATCTATGTTAAAGGGACTGTAAACCACGAATGACGAAAAAAGGAAAAGCTCTAAAATACCGTATTTTTTACAATTAGTAGTTTATGATGATTTAAATATCACGACTGATATATAAAATTACTTGAAAAAAGTAGTTTTTTTTATTTTAACTTTATTTTTGTATTTATTTATTTTTACTGGGTATGCATACCAGGTAACTAACAGTTAACTATAAATAACGCATGTAGATTGATCATCATCGTCACGTGGTAAACCCAGGAATGCAAATTGTATATGCGTAGTGAATTGTATATATTTTATATATAAAATGAACCATCTACTTGCGTTATTTATAGTGTGTATATCGTTATGTCACCTATTTTCGCGATGTACTTTCGATTTCACATCGCGAAATTTTATTACCGAATAAACTGAAAAAAACTGAACTTTTTTTCAAGTAATGTAATATACCAGTCGTGATATTTAAATAAATATAAACTAATAATTGTAAATAAATACGGTATTTTAGAACTTTTCTTTTTTCGTCATTCGTGGTTTAAAGTCCCTTTAACAGACGAAATCTAGCGTTGGAATTTTGGCTATTGCTATGAGGAAAACTGATTTTTTATGGGTTAACTTTAACGAAATATTTACGAAATATTCGTTGCTTTTAAATGTTAATGGAGCTTTAAGATTGTTTAATTTTCTTTTGTTAATGCCTTTGGTTTAAAGGGGCCGTCCAACAGATTTTGGCATGTATTGAAGCTTGTCATTATGTGCTTTAAATGCTTTATATTGATAAATTTAAACATTTGAACAAAAAATCTCCAGTAAAAAAAAAACAAGAATACAATTTAAAAAAAGGAAAAAAAGTAACCCTCAACAGGGCTCGAACCACTGACCCTGGATTCATGGAGTAAAAAGCAACCCGCCTAGACCACTCGACCATCCACGCTCATGTTTGTAGAGGATGTATTTTTAAGCTATATAAGCAATCCTCGTAGTTTCCCAAAATATCGATTCGCGTCGATACGACGCTTCATCTGTTGGACGGCCCCTTTAACTTCAAAATTGAACATTCACGCTCATGTTTTATGATTTTATAAATGATTCAGGCATGTGTTTTTATGCTGAGACGCTGAGACAAAACTTAATTCAGACAATTATATTTCAGAAGCAGGATAAACGCTTTTAAACAGGGTCAGTAGGAATAGTGTTTTCTATACCCAGCGGGTGGTGGAAAGTGTGCGGCCAGTCCGGGACTCGAACCCGGGACACCTCGCTTACAGGGCGAATGCTCTCCCAACTTAGCTTACCGGGCCGCCACACATCTTTTTACCAATCCCGCTCAAGTTCGGTACCGTGACACTCTCCCCTGCCAAGTTGGAATTTGTCCTCGAATTCGAGTAACAGGGAACATTGAATTACTGATCCCGACGAACCCATGGGCAGGTTCTATGGAGAACTGCATGAGTTTACAAGCACCACGGCCCCACGTTAGGCGCCATCGTCGCCGGGTGGTGAAAAGTGTGCGGCCAGTCCGGGACTCGAACCCGAGACACCTCGCTTACAAGGCGAATGCTCTCCCGACTGAGCTAACCGGGCCGCCACACATCTTTTCACCAATCCCGCTTAAGTTCGGTACCGTTACAGTCGCATTAGTTTTAAAAATGGGTCTTGTAGTGAGATTCAGCGTTGATAAATTCATCCACAAATGTACAGAAACATACAATCCCAACGCATTTGGAAACGTCAGCACCTTTAAATAGGTTACGACATGGTGGAGATTTTCAAAGCAAATCGATGTTTTTGCATGTGTGACGTTTACATTTCTGTCCAATTTAACCGCTGACGAAATCAAACCAAAGTTCTATAAATATACATATGTTTAGATCTTTGAAAGACTTTGATCAAACGATTGCTTTCAACATATATACAAGTTGCTACATTCACCAAAACTTTGGCTTCTTGCCAATCTAATAGATCATTTTGCATTCTTCCAACAGAGATGGAGCAAATACCAAGGAGGTGTCGCTAAGAACAGGAGGTGGCGCCAATGCACAGTTTTAAAAGCTATTATAGAGTGACATATTTTATGTTACGGTTTCCACGTATTATGTTTTCATGACTTATAATTATAAATTGACTACTTAATTTTCAAACCTATAATTTGAGTCGTATACGTTTTAACATATATTTAATCAGAACAATTAGTTTTTTAATAATGAATTTATTTTAACAAAATTAATGTCATGTTTAAATAATATTGCTTTATAACTTTCAAATCATTTATCGTGGATTAGCGCCACCTCATGTTTTTTTAGTACCATCTTCTTTTCATAGATTTCACCTCTTCTGGAAAAAAAAAACACACAAAAATATCAAGTCGATCGATCAGAAGCCATTTGTTTTGTTAATGCAGCAATTTGAATATTTTGAAAGCAACTCCTTGTTCTTATAATGATTAAATTGGGTGGACATTTTTTTTTCCCACACGCAAAAGGATGACTTGCTTTATAAAATTCTACCATGTAAAAACTTATGAAGGTCCCCACGTTTCCAAATGCGTTGTTATCGTGTGATTCTGTAAATTTGTGGGTGAGTTAATTTGCGCCTAATCGAACTCTGTTGACAGACATATAAAACCTACTCATCCTGAATTTGTTCATCGTTTAAAACACATACACATCCAGTCCTAAGCGCAATATCGGAAGTAGCAATGGCTCGTTTATTAAATGAAACTCCAAACAGAGGTGGCGCAACAGAATTTGAAACCAGGGTTTTGGCTTGGCATGCCAATGCTCTTATCGCGCTGATAACGACGTGTGTGAAATTAGCCTATTTAGCCAATTTAGCCTATTTAGTACATAGGTTGAAACATACATCCTATTTAGCCTATTTAGCCTATTTAACAGCCTGTTAAGCCTATTTAGCTTACTTAGCAAGTTTAGTACATAGGTTGAAACATACATCCTATTTAGCCTATTTAGCCTATTTAACAGCCTATTTAGCTTATTTAGCAAGTTTAGTACATAGGTTGAAACATACATCCAATTTAGCGTATTTAGCGGCCTATTTAGAGTATTCAGCCTATTTTACAAGTTGTGTACATATTTTGAAGATATATCCTATTTAGCCTATTAAAGTGCCGTTTCGGACAAACAAGAAGTATGTGTCATTTCTATTGAGTGGGTATGCACCTTTAAAGGCCCCTTTCGGAAAAAACAAGAGTTTACCCCCGGAAGCGACTTGGTGCACGCTGACCGCCCGTCGACTGACTGTCGGGCGCATTTAGTTTCGGCCCGGGGTTTTAATTAGGGTCGGCATCACACACATCCTTTTTAGCGTAGTATGCGTAATTTTCCATTGAGAGGGCATGCACCTTTAAGGGCCCCTTTCAGACAGACAAGAGCTATCCTCCGGAAGCGACCTAGTGCACGCTGACCGACCGTCGACTGCCTGGCGGGCGCACCTAGTTTCGGCCCGGGGTTTTAATTAGGGTCGGCGTCACACACAGCCTATTTAACGTAGTATGCGTCATTTTCCAGTGAGTGGATATGCACCTTTTAGGGCTTCTTTCGGACAAACAAGAGTTATCCCCCAAGAGTTATCCCCCGGAAGCGACCTAGTGCATGCTGACCGCCAGTCAACTTCCTGTCGGGCGCACCTAGTTTCGGCCCGGGTTTTTTTATTAGGGTCGGCGTCACACACAGCCTTTTAAGCGTTTTATGCGTTGAGTGGGTATGCACATTTAAGGGCCCCTTTCGGACAAACAAGAGTTATCCCCCAGTAGCGACCTAGTGCACGCTGACCGCCCGTCGACTGCCTGTCGGGCGCATCTAGTTTCGGCCCGGGGTTTTAATTAGGGTCGGCGTCACACACAGCCTATTAAGCATAAATGTATTATGCGTCATTTTCCATTGAGTGGGTATACACCTTTAAGGGCTCTTTCGTACAAACAAAAATCATTCCCCGGAAGCGACCTAGTGCACGCTTACCACCCGTCGACTGCCTGTCGGGCGCATCTAGTTTCTGCCCGGGATTTTAATTAGGGTCGGCGTCAGATACAGCCTATGTAGCGTATTTTGCGTTATTTACATTAAGTGGGTATGCATCTTTAAATGCCACTTTCGTATGAAGAAGAGTTATCCCCCGGAAGCGACCTAGTGCACGCTGACCTGTCGGGCGCACCTAGTTTTGACCCAGTGTTTTAATAAGGGTCGGAGTCACACACAGCCTATTTAACGTAGCATGCGTCATTTTCCAGTGAGTGGAGATGCACCTTTAAGGGCCCCTTTCGGACAAACAAGCGTTATCCCCCGGAAGCGACCTAGTGCACGCTGACCCCCCGTCGACTGCCTGTCAGGCGCCCTTAGTTTCGGCCCGGGGTTTTAATTTGGGTCGGCGCGACAAACAGCCGATTTAGCGTAGTATGCGTCATTTTCCATTAAGTGGGTATGCACCTTTAAGGGCCCCTTTCGGACAAACAAGAGTTATCCTTCGGAATCGACCTAGTGCATACTGACTGCCCGTCGGCTGCCTGTCGGGCTGACCTAGTTTCGGCACCGACCCTAATTAAAACCCCGGGCCGAAACTATGTGCGCCCGACAGGCAGTCGACGGGCGGTCAGCGTGCACTAGGTCGCTTCCGGAGGATAACTCTTGTTTGTCCGTAAGAGGCCCTTACAGGTGCATACCCACTCACTGGAAAATGATGCATAATACGCTAAATAAGCTGTGAATGACGCCGACCCTAGTATGTATCCATATATAACATAAACATTATGTTATATTCAAAATATTTGGGTTGATTTCTTGCATGTAGAAACTGGTTCAAAATATGGGACAGTTTATCAATAGAAAGTAAACATGGCATATCCCTGCACTCATTGTACAGTAGAATAAGTCAACAAGGTGAAAGATCAAAGATAGTATATATCTATAGTCTGTATGTTTAACAAGGCATGTATTTGATGGAGTGGTCGACCCTGTCGACATAAGGGATTTTGGCGGTGGTGCTTTGTTTGCATCAAAGTATTTGTACATTAAGACTTTATATCATCATGTTTGATAAGCGTGGAAATACTTGAATATTGGTTTCTCCATTCCCAGGGTTTCAAGACATTTAGCAATTCAACCAACCAGCAATAAGCACGTGCAGAAACGATCACTATTCACCAAGTTATAATTGAGTTTTATGCAAATTAACCTGTAAGCAAGTTTTGTAACAATAGACAACACTTGGTTGAGATTTTGAGGCGAACGGATCGGAAAAGATCCAATCATGTAGTCATCAGAATGTATTTGTTTGACTAAAAATATGAATTATAATAGATATTAAATTGGACTAGAATTCATATATGGCGTTGTTGTTGAATATTTCATTTCACCTTATACGGAACAATTAACAATAATGGAAAGGGACGGACTTGCCCTTTTCGCAATGTAGCAAAATGTAGTTGATGCGAATATCGTCATTATGGCAATATGCGCATGACGTGAAAACGAACAATAAGCGATTATGTGACATTTATGCGATTTTTGAGATATATTTTTCAACATAAAAACGTAAGCCCAAATCTATACCGAACAAGCACACGTTCTACAAAAAAAGAACAGACGTATATATTGATTTATATAAGAATCAACTCAATTAAGAAATCAGCAACCTAAATAAAACAGATTGAAAGGTATGTACCCAAAATAGTTAACACTCAATAAATCCAATAACTTAATACCCAACATTCTCAACATATTTCATGTACAACAATCTTGTTTATACAGTAAGAAAATTCACGATCAGATGTTACTTCTGCTTGAAATGTTGAGTTTTGTCCCTTAATCCAAATGCTTAATTCAGTAAAAAAAAACAACACGAGTCAACGAATCTTAATTTGGCGAAATATTTGTTTGTTTCCACTACTATCTCCAAAAATTAGGATAGGTCAGTCGGTTTTCGTTAACCTTTTTTTTTATTAAACTCCAAGTTATTTTCCAGTTAAATAGTATATTCAATGACATACATCTTCAAGATCTCTTTGAAAAACATGCTTCTTCAACTTTAGGTATACTTTAATTTTTCTATTATATTTCAATATGATTGAATTAAGAAAAGAAATTCGAAAAATCAACCTGAAATAACACAAAAAAGTGTATGGTCGGTAGAGAAAATTAGGGTAAGTACGCTATGTGGAAACAAACATTTTTTTTTTTATTTTACGCCTTGCGTAGATGACAGGAAACAGTTAAAACACCAAGCAATATTGTTAACAATATTTAAGCATGTAGTTCGAACTTCTTTAATAAAGACCGGTATTCACGCATATGACCATATACATGTTTATCGCTTGCAACAATTGCTTTTTTAAACGGAGCATGTAAGCCATATAAGTGCATTCATATAATTGCACGGTACATATGATATAAACAGCATTATATATATAGATATATTGCCTTTTGTTGATTATTTGATGTTGCTAATGTTTTTTCACGTGAAACTTACTATTTACTATGCCTAAAAAGTAACCGTTATCTGGGTCATCTTGTTTCACTCGCACTTTTGTGTTGATTACGTATACACGAAGTTATTTTGCGCTGTAATTGTTAAAAAAAAAACAATAATATTAATAACACAGTGCTTATTAAGGTTATATACACGTAAGCGGATCACGAATAGATGCAAACGCCCGTTCGCTGAAACAAATTATAGGTTTGAAAATTAAGCAGTCAATTTATAAATATAAGTCGTGAAAATATAAAACGTAGAAAACCGTTACATAAAATGTGTCACTTTATAATAGCTTAAAATGTGCTTTAGCGCCACCTCCTGTTCATTTGCTCCATCTCTGTTGGAATAATGCAAAATTATCTATTAGATTGGCAAGAAGCAAAGGTTTCTATGAACGTAGGTAGCACCTTGTATATGTTTACGGCAATCGTTTGATGTCGTCGGGGGTTAAATTGGACGGAAATCATCATGTACACGTCACACATGCAAAAACATCGATTTGCTTTTAAAAACTCCACCATGTCACAACTTATAAAGGTCATCACGTTTCCATATGGTTTATGTTTGTATGTTTCTGCACATTTGTGGCTGAATTTATCTTCGCTGAATCGCACTACATTGAGCGATTTAAAAATAATGTGAAATATGAATTTAAAAAACTTATAAAACCTACTGACCCTGTAAAATTCTCCTTACATTTTAAGAACTTCCGGTCCTAAGCGCCACCTCAGAAGTAGCACTGTCTCGTTGATAAATGCATCTCAAAAAAGAGGTGGAGCCCATGATTAACGTCCGTGTTTTGTGCCGACATTTTACGCATCTAAATACAATTCAATGCAATTTTCTCCACAGAAAACCAAACACTAGTACACATGTGTGTCTATTCTTAGCGAAAAGTAATAAAATAAGAACTAATAAGTAATAGTTTCTGTTTTCTTTATTTTAAGCTAACATATATAAATACAATATAACAATGCAAGCGTAACAAAACACTGTCTATAACAATAAATTTATGTAATTAAGATGTTCTTAAGAAAATTAGAGCTATCTGTAACACTGATTAATAATCCTCACATTAAGCTTTCACACATTATAGAACATTGAAAATCGCTGACATCTTTGACCTTATCCCTGACAGTGGTTCATGACCATGAGTGCCAGGTTACTTGGAAATCCTTAAATGTAATGTCAAGTAACTGAGATGACAGGCCAAAAGCTGGATTTTGATCTTGGCCACATAACATTATGACCTAAACCTAGACGGTAGCAATGCTTTAGATAAGCCATCTCATGTATAAAGTTTACATTGGTGCAGTTATTTCAAAACCGATCAAAGCATTAGAAATGTATAATCCTGACTTGTTTTGTACATGTACATGCGGGTCAAGTGATTCTTGTATAGCCCTCTTCCTTGTGGTAAAGATTGTATAATAAGACATTTCACGCTCAATGAAACAATAAATATATCATAAATACATATTAACATTATATGAAAAGACGAAAAAAAAACACATTTGTTGAAATAATACAGTTTTGAAGAGAAAAGGCATAAAAATACACAAAAGAGAAAGTTAACCATGAATGAGTATATCCTGCTTAGTGAACTTGAGTATGTCCAAAAAAAATGACAAGCCGCAAAAGAAACATCACATTTAATAATCATTCAATATCATAAGTTTGTTACATCGTTCAAACGTTTTATTTTCCTCCCAATCCAGTCCTTTGGTATCTGATTTCAGAGCAATCTACTTTCAATATAGAATTACAAATAAACCTTCTGGTACATACTTGGCTTCCGGAATTAAGTTTTAAATAATGTTGAGTGTTTTAAAATTATTATGCATGGTAAATTGATGTCATAAGAAGTTGAAAGGAACAACTGCTTCCAAATGTAAGGTATGTTGGTGCAAAATGGTAACATCTAGTTAACAAGTTTAGAAAGACTGAAAAGATAATGGTCAGACCAACAAAACAATCACTGTATGACATTCTATCGAGTTAACAGGGGGAGGCCAGAAGAAATAATATGTAATAATTTATAATAATATAAGACATTATAAACATATTAATAACAATACAAAGACATTAAACCTCTACATTCTATTGCATAATTAAGGTTTAACAGAAGCAAAAACTGATTAATACTAGAATCAACAAGATCTTGGTCACAACCAAAACAGCAGTTTCCAACGGGTTAGTGTTGTTGGTGTAAGGACAGGATCTCCATAAGTTTCAGCAACCTTCAGTAATTTCTAATTATGGCAGGATCCAAATTTTAGTGTTCAAGTAATTATGTAACCATAGCAACCACAATGTCGGTCTCTATGAAGCTGAAGTAATGTGCATATTCCAATATGTCCCTATTTCAACCAACCCAGTTTCATTAAAATAACTGGAGTACTTCTTGATTTGTCACAGGATCTAGATTTAAATTTTCACTTATTTCTGTAACGAACCTAATTTTTGTCCAATGAAAATACTGAAATATTATGCATAATCCCCATATGGCCCTGTATTCACATTACAGAGGAGTCAAATATTTGCATTAGGTTTAATAGGAGTTCTTTCTGCATCCTTTTTTCATCAATGTGTTGGAACTTTCTCATTTTGGATCTGGAAATAACAGGCCTGCAAATATAACAGATATTGGAAGTTATGTAAGTATTAACTTAACAGGCAAAGCAACATATCATGTCACATAACTTGTCTATTTTTAATTACCGTACTTTACCATGTATTATGCGCAGATTTATACCCACAAATTTCCATTTAACATTGATACAATGCTATTCTGAGTGCATATTGGCAAATCATTCATTGTGCTATCCTAAATATCCATAATACATGTCGTCGCCATGTTTGGCATTTAGAATTGGGTGTGCGTTATACATATTTGTGCGTAATACATGGTTAAGTTTGGTATGAAAAAGTTTCATAATTCCACTGTTAGAACATGTTATGATTAATGAAAGAAAACATAGAAATTTTAATAACTGTATGTTTAATTGTCACAACACTGCGAAAACATCAAGTTTTTACTCTAATACCCATCATTTTTCCCAGATACAGCAATAAAAGTAAATTCAGTACTTCAGACTGTCCCAGATTTCCAAAAAAACTCAATTCTTTCTTCTACTAACTTTGAGTGTGGTGAACATGATGCCCAGTTCGCCGTACTCGAGGTGCCCCTCCATAAGGTCCTCGATAAAGGAGATCTCAGCGCCTAGGTGGTGGATCCGAGCCCTCAGCACCACGTATTGGAACACTGGGAACAGATCGTCCATGCACCACGTGTGCTCCCCATGTATATACTCCTGCACTGTCTGAAATACAGTGTTACAATGTCACATCTGAATTATGAAAGTTTTTGGATAATCTAAGATAAATTTCCAATTTGTTTACTTAAGCTTAGTACAGCAATATGACATAATTTGCTTTGTGTCATAATCTATGCACCACATTACATTTTCCTGTAAGAACTTGTAAAATGTCTGCAAAAGTGAGAAGAGGAAAATGTATTAGCTCTGGGCCAAAATGATCACTGGTAAATTTCTATCAATTTGCCCATGCACCATGTGCGATCCTCACGTAAAAAAAAATTGCATTCAAAGAAATTACAAACATTACAAAGACCTGAATTGCACCAAATGGTTTTGAGGCTTAAACATTTGATAATTTTCTATACGCAAATGTTAGCAAACTCACTTCTTATCACAAATTAGGAATACATAACAAACACCCGACGCATGTCAGTAATGCAAAAGAAATGTTCAATCCTAAAATAAGTGAAATAAGTAAAAATAATGGCAGGATAATAAATTTATACCTGTGTAATTTCCAAAAATGTCTTTTGTATGACCTCCAACTTATCTAGTGGACAAAAGGCAGTGCTGAAATAACAGACAAAGCGGCGACACTTTGCCATTACACTTGGCAAACATAAAATTGCAATATGTGTCGTGTTCTGAGAAAACTGGGCAAAATGCTTTTGTGTAAATTGTCATCCCAGATTAGAATGTGCAGTGCCCACAGGCTAATCAGGGATGACAATTTCCGCTTTTATAGAATTTTTCGTTTAAATGATGTATCTTCTTAGCGAAAAATCCAGTTTAGGCGGAAAGTGTTGTCCCTGATTAGCCTGTGCGCACTGCACAGGCTAATCTGGGACGACAATTTACGCACATGCATTTGCCCAGCTTTCTCAGAACGCGACACAAATAGTTAACAGACATGGGAGTACCATTACACTTGGCAAACATAAAATTGCAATATCCTACTTATAGTCATAGCTTGTAGTACACACACATACACTCATTTACAAACCATCAATAGAAATGTTTAAAACCTTTCCACATGTTCATTTACAACATATATTAGTCATTGTTTAGTCTTTCAGTAAAAAACAACAACACATTAATTATGTATCTAGTTCTTTCATCTTTTATTTAATGTTAGAAATTTTTAGTTTTTTTAAAATGAAATTCTACCAGGAATTAGACAAGCTTTAAAGGTATCAGAAAGATTATTAGATAAACTCTTGTGTAAATTTCCAGTAATCAAGCAGTATTTGGTAGACTGGGGTTTGAAATAAAAAATCATGGATTCTTAAAAAAGAACAGGCAATTTTGTTGGATCTTAAATTTGTTGATTTTTTATAATGCCCGATAAAAGACCTTCAGACGTAGATGTTCGTTCAACATTTGATTTTGTGATTGGGAAGACCCACGAAAATCTACAAAAATGAGTGTCAGAGAAATAAAATTGGTTTCACAGTATATTAAGGAAAAATCTTGAGAACGCTCTATTAGAGGGGATCAAACCTGAGAATTTCTGGGTTGCAAGACGAAAAACTTATCCAAACCACCACTGTGGCCTTAAGAGTATTAACAAAATAAAATATTGTGTACCTTATTTGCTGGAGACCCTCCACAGCTTTCACATAGCTCTGATCCTTTATGGAAGAAATTTTCTGAAACAGACATAACTGCAGCCACATATGCATTTTATTTTAATCATCTTGTTTTAAACCAACTGCAAACTATTCAAAATAATTGACTGGAAATTACCTAAACATGTTAAAAATTTAATTAATTTAAACGAGCTTTCACTTAGGATTTTTGCGAACCTTCAAGAATTTACCTTGAGATTAAATGGCCTTGACTTTACTTTTGTTTGACTCAAGTTAACGTGTTTATTCCTGCTGAGAATTAACAGTTTTCATTATGTTCCCTGTTTTCCCTACTTTCCTTGTTTTCCCCATTTGCCCAGATTTTTCTTATTTAATCCGTGTTCCCTTTATAAACATTTTTCTCCATGTTCCCTATTATTTACCCTGTGCTCCCAGTTGGCCAATTTGCCCTTTAATACTATTTGCCTGTACTTCATTTCCCTGCTATTCCCATTATTCCCAGTCAATGATCCCCTATTATTTCTACTCACCATGTCTTTCAGTTTGAACAGCTCCTCATCAAAACACCAGTAAGACCTGAATTTTAAAATAAAGATTAGAAACTAGTAATAGTTGACATCCGACCCACTACATTTACAGCAAGGCTCAAGAAATTCAATTTATCATAAACATTAAATAAATCAAGTTTCAGTCATACATAAATTTATCACATGCCATACCCTGTTTTCCATGTAATATAACCATTACATATATTTTTATATTACACATGTGTAATATACTTTTTAAGTGTTTTCATTGGCTTAGTTTTTGTTTATTGACCAATCACATTTTATTATTTGGCTGAAATGACGTTGCAACGTCAAATGACGTCACGAAATGTAAACAACATTCAGGATTTATCATTATGTTTGCGTAAATATTTATTTAATTTGCTCATTTAAAAGCATGTGATAAAAAAGATCTGACACTCATTGTCATATCATACCATATTTTATTTAACTATTCCAGGAAATTTGTTAGTAAGCTCGCCAAAGGCTCGCTTACTAACATAATTCCTGAACTCGTTTAATAAAATATGGTATGATATGACAACTCATGCCAGATCCTATATACACGCCCAGTACACAAAATTAACGCCCAATTGGTTGTTGTCCGCTCATGTTCTACTTAAAAGTACCCCAAGTACTCTTAGGTAAACCACTATGTACCCCAGGTATGGAAAATAGGCTTTAAGGCACCCGGCCATACTCTGGGGTAATTTTTGCTATATTTCCAATACCCCGGGTACTTTGCAGTATACTTGAGAGAAGCCTGGGTACTTTTAAGTAGAACCTGAGCTGACAATTAACAATTGAGCCACATTTACTCATATCAATTCTCTCAAAAAGGACCTGCTCACTAATAGTTGGTTTGACAATTTTCCAATTTAAATGTTCATTGTGTCACTTATATACCTAGAAAAAGAATAATGCAAACACATGAAGGAAAACCCTGGTGACAGCAATATGATTATTATTTATTTTTAGAGTTTTTTTTAATATACTTAAATAATAAGTTTTCGGTTCCAAATCTGATATCTGTCAAGACTAGACCCTTAATGGCATACCTACATAAACATTTAAGCCTCGTTCGAGGAAAACTGGGCTTAATGCATGTTCATAAAGTAGGGATGGCATCGAATACCTATAACGGTATTCGAATAACCGCAAATCCATTCAATCGAATATTCGAATATTCACATAAAACAGCTGGATTGATTTAACTTCTGTTACTCAGTTTCGTATCCAGTTAACTTCCATTGTTTTGTAAGTTACATCCGTTTGCTGAGTACGAGGCTGTTTATTAACGTTGCTATCGAATAGTTGTAACGCTGTCGGCTAATACTATGACCGATACTGTAATCGGGCCAAATAGAAGGAAAAACATCATGTCATAGAATTTTATTTTTATTTAAAATTTTAAAGTAACGCTAGCATGTACGTTTATAATTTATATAAAGAAACATATCAATAAGGCATGCAAAGTACACCAAATATTCAGGAACAAATATTAGGAAAAACATCATGTCGTAGAATTTTATTTTTATTTGAAATTTTAAAATAATGATATCGTGTATGTTTATAAAAAGAAACATATCAATAAGTCATGCAAAGTACATNTTTGAAATGCAATTATACCAGCTTTTTCCTCATTTTGGTTGTATTTGTATTTATTTTCAAGCGTAGTAATGTTGGTGAAACAAAATACTTAGAGGCATGCATGTGATGTCATCACCAGCGTCTTCTTCTTAGTTAAAATAAAATGATCGATATTAGGACCCCCTCGATACAAGGTCACTGTACGATATATTGTCTTGAACAGGTGCCTTTCTGTTAGATAATGGCTGATTTAAAAGCCGAATAACGGCTATATTCCCAATGGCAAAAGTATACTTTTTTCCCAAAATTTGCTAAAAAATTCCCAATTTCCCCCACCATTNGGTTATATCAATTTGTTTTCCCCAAATCAGTGGACTTTTCGCGCGAAAAAGTTTGCTAATGAATTTATTTTCCCAATTTCTTGAAAATGCTGATAAATTTCCCAATTTCAAAGCAATTGGCTATCTTCCCAAAAAGTGGGAAAAAAACCCTGTACTTTCAATAAGGTTTTTTTCATTTCAGGACATGAAGGAACTGCAGTATTTGATAAAGTTTGTGACGTTCAAATAATTACATTAACAAGGCAATATAAAGTCATGAAGATTAGGCAAAAGAAAACATCCACTTTGAAAAAGAAGATAATGGTAAAGCCCAGGAAATGTCAAACAAAGATTGCAGCTAATGCCAAGTCTCAAATAAAGAATTGCACATCCAAAGCGTCTTCCAGTATGCCATCAAAGCAAAACGCAACAAAGAAAAAAGGCAGTGTTAAACGTAATTCCAAGAAATACCCTAGGCCAGTTAGTCACTGCTCAAAGAAGAAAATGAAGGCAGTTTACTCAAAACAAAAACCATCAAGAAAAACAAATAGTAAGTCAAAAGTAAAAGCACAGGTTGACACTGCAGCATCTTGTAGTACTGAAAATGAACCACCTAGGAAGAAAAGACGTGTAATTTCCCCTTGCACTCGAAAAACCAGGGCAATGCTTTCAAATGAACTTGGGGTTACACGCTTTACGCTGGACAACGTGTTAAACTGCAAATGCCCAGCTAGCCAGCATTACACTTTCTACATTGATGGAAAGAAAAATCATCGATGCAACTGTGGAAAAAGGTTGTTTGAGTTTCTGAAAATGACCGGACGCTTGGAATTGAAAGAACCAGTGGTTGAGAATGCTGAAGATAACTTTGACAAGCTCTCCATTGAAATTCTTTGTTACATATTCCAGTTTTTGTCTTTGAGAGAGTTGCTAAGGATGGAGTCATTGTCAACCAAAATGCAGAAAGCCGTGAAAGCTAGACTTAAACTGGTTAAAGACATTGACTTTATGGAAGATATAGCAGATAGAAGATTGTTTGAGGACGGTTTAAAAGGCCTAACAAACTATTCGTTGATGAGACTGATTGCAAAGCTACCCAATGTTCAGAAGATCTTCAACTTTCACCCAACGTTAGATGGTAAAATTGACTTGACTCTACTGGGAATTGTGTCTGCCCTTATGTCTTCTAAGACATTACAGGGAATTGAGATATCAAGCCTGGACCTTCTAGGAGTGATAAGTGTAGATGCTCCACATTTGAAGATCCTTGGTCAGTTTGCCAATCGGCACCGATGTTTTCCCAGCGAAGTTATCCCTTGTAATGTATTGCCCGCCGAAACAAAGGTGACCAGTCTGCATTTAGTGGGTTGTAACCTGTACTACTTACCTTCCATGGATGCTCATCTGGAACATTTGTATCTAAGGTGAGTTACTCATGAAATGTTTCTCGCCTGTTATGTTTTGGAATAAGTAAGCAAGTAAGAATTGGTATACTATTACATGTTAGTTTTATTTTTAAAAAAGCTTGTTTGTAGTGGAAATATTTAAATAATCTTTACAGTGTAAAGTCACTTATGTTCATCAAAGTTTTTTTTAACGACACCAGTTTCATATGCAGTAAATATTATTATTATTTTATTTAACTTTATTATTTGTTATTTGTTATATCATAATTCCCAAAATGGATTTTAAATTGAAGCTTGTTTTTAACATTTTACACAAGATTCTAAAAGTTCAGATACCCTTCACAATTTATGCATTTCTAAAAATTCAATTATGATAATTGTTAAAATTAGGGGTGCAATATGCCTAAAAAAGTATTTATTGGTGAATCTCTGCATTTAAATATAACTAAGATTTCAATAGATTTCGAAAACTAGGAGTCAAATGACCCTTTGCTTGAAGTTGAACATTTAAGGGGTCAGATGAAATGTTCAGGGGTCAAACTAATAATGAAGCACAGAGTTATTTTGTATATGCATATTAGTTATCTGTAAACATTTCTTAGTATTCATTTCAATAAAATACAATGCGATTTAACAAAATGTGTATTAAAGGATATATTATTGATTTAGCTTTCCAGAAAATTTTGCATCAAATGCAAGACAGATAATTTGCCAAAAGTCGAAAGTGAGAACATCACAAAAAGCTTGTATCAAAAAAGCAGGATTAAAAATCCTGTTAAAAATTAAAATTTAAGCAAGTCTTTTTAATTTGCCAGGTTTGTGAAGTTCACTAACCCGTCGCCATTTAAAGACTTCTCTGCTGTGAAGCTGAAATCCTTCACGTTTGCCCACTGTGTTGGTCCTGACAGCACCATGAAGTACATCCCCCTGCTGAGCGCTCTGGCCGATGCTCCGGGGTTGGCTAGGCTTGAACTCCAGGGGATTCCTTTCTTGAGTATGTACAGGGTTAACCTGTGAAAAGGCATTTAATGAGAGTACATGTTGATTCCAGGACAAGTTTTTTTTCTCACAATTAAAAGAATTTGGTTTTGGATTGGGATACATCATGTTTTATCACATCCTATACCTTGTTTTCAATGTAATACAGACATTACTGATTTTTGTATATTACACATGTGTAATACAACCTTTTTTTAGCGTTTTCATTGGCTACAGAATCAATAACTTACCAATCGCATGGCTTTATTTTGGTGAAATGACGTTGTCAACATGAAATGACGTCATGATAGTAGACAACTTTAAGATCTATCAGCATTTGTTTAGTCAATTAAGATGTATTTTATTTAGTTTAAAAGCATGTGATAAAAAAGATCTGACACTCGTTGTCATATCATACCATATTTTATTAAACTCGTCCAGGAATTTCGTTAGTAAGCTCGCCAAAGGCTCGCTTACTAACAAAATTCCTGAACTCGTTTAATAAAATATGGTATGATATGACAACTCATGTCAGATCCTATATATAT